>WAAD01000610.1:336-56275 GCA_013389945.1 Fregata magnificens | reverse complement strand
TTTTAGCATGCAGCTGTGGCACTGCACATGGCTCCCTTCCCATTCTGCCAGCCAGCAGAATAGGTATAACAATTTCGCCTAGTCCTGATATGGTATTCTTCCATCCTGCTATTACTCTGCTATAGGGAATATATGAGACATATTGAGTGTGGAAGAAACACATGAACGGATCTTGACCTTACTCAGGTGTCCTGGATGATGGTTCTCTCACCATCACCCTCTTTACCCACTGGACCTTAGCCTGTCCAGGAACATTTATGGATCATTACAGTAGTAGCACTTAATATTCAGAAACAACAAGAAGAAATATTTTGCAATGAAGATATGCCCAGGGATGACATTAGGACTGCATTAATGCACACTTATTTTATCTAGTATCTAAGCATCCACCCTTGGAATTGCCCAAAGTTTGTGAAATACCAACACAAATCTTTGAGTTTCAACTTCCCCACTCTTAGAATTACAAGATAATTTAGGTTAGCAGCAGCTTTTGAACAAAGAGTGAAGCTGAGTGGTTTCCTGTTCAGTGAGCAGGCTGTAAACCGCACTAGAGTCATTTGGTCTTTCGCTGTCTGCTGCTTAGAGCATGGGCACATCAATAATAAAACTTTTATTGATGTTACTTATCAGTGCTTTAAAAAGTAATATATTTACTTACTTATTTTTTTGGCAAAGTTGTCTTCCTGCTGTTTGAATCTGCTGGGTGATGTACAATTGTTTTCCTGTTAGCTCTGACAGAATTGAACAAAGTTCACTGTTAGCAAGCAGCAATAAGTGGGGAAGAAATGTGAATGCGAGCAGAGTTGAAAAACAAATTTTCAAATCTGGGAAACGCATGTATGTAAATGATTCCCTTCTTCTCTGCCTCAAACATTTCCATTCTCTGAATATTTTGCTGATTTTCTTGTTGTTTTCAACTATTTGGAAAAAAGAACAGTTTCCTGCTGAGAGAATGAAAAGCTGGAAACTGAATTCCTGCACCCAGTCTTTTGGTTTCTTTAGAGTAGGGTACATATTAAACTCTTGTACAACTGAATAGGAATTAAAACCCAAAGGCACCTATCCAGGATCTCTATTGCGAGTAAAATACTTGCTAAATGCCAGCAATGTAGCTATCAAAGCAACAGAGATCAGTTCTCCTGGCCTCTCTACTTCTGGTTGCTCTTGAGCCCCGCTTAGAAACAGAGCTCCTTATTTTACTCATGTAAAATAATACTGATCTGTAAATCCTTGAAACAAACACTGAGATGATTTCAACTTTTACCCTTTGATTACCAGAGATGTCAGTGTTTGCAGCAAAAGAGTTAGGATTATCTCACCAAGTAATTCCTACAGACTGTAAAGATAGTCATGTTCTCTTGAACAATGTCACTTGGACCTAGTCCTGCCCAAATTCCTTTAAATTCATAGATCCTATAATCAATGTTGTCAAATCAAGTTTCAATTTTTCTTTAGAAATGTGCCCCTGAATCCTATTTAAAAAAAAAAACCCAAAACCACCCTTTAATCAATATTTGAATGTGCACATTGAAAATTAATTTTTCTAACTGTCAGTGTGGAAATACTGGAGCGCACAAATGCAAAGATGCAAATTTTAGAAGAATGAGAAAATATGATTTTATTTTCAGCTGTGGAGGTAGCATGAGAGGTATGCTTGAACAGTTGCTGTAACTATAGAGAATTTTGGTTAAATGGTTAAATCTATACTGCTGGGTTCTCTCTCTGGAACATCAGGAATACAAAGAGGTAACTGATTTCTGTCATCTCTCTGCTCTTTATCATTCATGTATAATTTTTTGTCCTTTAAAAGACCAATTTCATTCTTTGCAAAACTCTTCCCCCACCTCCCCCTAAGGCAGTGCAGATTACAAGTGCAAAAATCTATTGCATATGAATATTATACACACAGTGAACATAATTTTTGTGTGTTTGAATTTACTGCATTCCTCCCTGAGCCTTCCAGTGGCAAATTTCCCAACATGTACCTGAAGAGTGACCTTCTGCAAGTTCTCCCTTGCCTACAGCAGGGAACTATTTTAGTCTGTTTAGTCTGGTTTTTGTCTGCATGTGAGATGCAGCACTGAAGTTGAATACCTCTTTTTCTGGCTACCCCTATGAGTCCTTCAGAACTACATACATGTTTCTTGTAACTAGTAGCATAAATGGCTCAGAAGTACAGGATTTGTCAGAAACTTGTCATGGGTTCAGACTGTGAGGACATTCGGCACCTTTTGGGTGATCTATGTTAATAAAATCCTCACCTTGCCTAAAAAGATTACAAAAAGTATTTTTCACCATTTTTGCTTTAAAATACAGCTATGCCATTTTAAAAATCTCCATGTCTAATTACAGGGCCAAAGCATTTTTCCTTCACAGGATTTTCTTCATTCTCTGGTCAATGCTACAGCAACATTGCTCCCTCCTTCTGCAAAAAGGTGGGATTTTATCTATGAAATTTAAGACACTTTCACCTCTTTTAACTTAAGAGGAATGTGGAATTTCATTTAACTGGCTATGTACTATAACTTTTTCCATTGATGATACTCATTCCAGACTGACCAGATACAAATCCCTAAATTGTGTGTCTGTGATAATGCAGTTCAGTCGCACAGACAGAGCAGCAATACCCATTCAGCTCAAGATTCAAGTTACATTATGTATGGCCAGAAGATATACTGGGAAGAAAAATCGAGAGTAGGCTTCTTTTTAAGTGATAATTAACTAATATTTAACTGCAGACAAACTGTAATGGAGCACCTACAGTAATATGGATGACATTTACATTAATGTCAACTGAATTCACCTTGATGGGTTCTGTTGCAATAAATTGTGAATAATTTATGATGAATTGGTTGTATAAAAGTTTCTGTTTCAAAAATCTTAAAATTTCCAACAGTCATGAAATTATTAGGTAAAGTGTAAGACACTTACTCCATTTGAAAGTTTATTTACTTTACAGCATTTAAGGGGATTATTACTAGGGTAAATTTTACTTGCCAGGAATAAAAGGTGGCTAAGACAATAGCTGAAGTACAGAGGGTTAAAAGAGAGGAAAGTCCCTTTTGTCTTATCTTTATTCTCTCTCTTTTCTTCCATTTCAACAGTGAAACAACAACAACAGCAGTAGCTACCATATTAAATAGCTCTCCTCTGACTGCAGTACTTTACGTGAAACAGTTCAATATTGTCTGACGCTTTGTTCAATCAATTACTACTTTCCAAAGGCCCTGCCATACTCGTGTCAAATCCTTCTTCATGAGACACTGTAAATGGCATAATTTGGCCCCAAATATTCAGAAGAAATTCCCTATTGGATAAACATTATTGCAGCTATCTGTTTTTGTAGTTACTTGTTTTTGCAGTTATTTGCATATTTATTTGATTTTGCAGAAATGTGTGAGAGCTCCTATCATAGAAGAGATCCTCACTGTGCCAGATGATTCGCAATCATAAAGTCAGTCCCAGTCCAAAGGATGCATAAACCAAGAGAAAACAGGGGGATGCAACTAACAAATGGGGGTTAAAACAACGAGCTGAAGGTAAAAAAAGTTTTGCTAGAAGGAAAGGAATAAAACATGGAGCATGCAACTCTGTGCTGACTGTAGACACCTGAAGGGGGTCAGTCCCTAGTTTGAAAATCCAGTCACCTCCCAGGCCCGTGGAGAGAGAAAACCACCTTTGTATCATCACTGCTATTGAAAGAGGTCAGTATTATATTTTATGGACTACTTAGTACAACAAAAGGATCTTACTATTTATCACTCTGATTATCCCAATCCATGGCTTAAATCTATTTTCTGAATAAAAGTTTGTCAGGGTGATTATTAAGGGATGCTATCATTCAGAAACCAGCTTGTTTCCTGAAATGGTGGCTGAAGGTGGTACGCGCACTGCATGTGGCAGTGTGGATTTTGGGGGACTTTGCAATCACAAGGTCATCCTGTTACATGGTGGTTTGAAAGTGCATTGTACTGTTCATTTCGTTTCCTGGCAACATACGTCTCTATAGATGCTGTTACCTAATAGTGTGGTTTGGGTTGGGAGGAGGCTTAGCCACTTCTGCTGTCACCCTGAAGTCAGTAGGGCAGAAGTAATGTTTAAATCTAACAACAGATAACATTGTCAAAAACCCCTATGGGAGTGCACAGCAGAGAGTTCACTTTTGGAAGTGATACAGGCAAGTAAGAGAGATCATGAACTTGGCTTGATTGAGCTATCTCACTATGGAAGATAAGCTCGGATTTCGAAGTTGCCTGAACACAGGTGTGCCTTGCCAGTTTGGGTGCTTGGGTATATCATGGCCTCCAGATGCTGCTCAGGAGGGAACTAGGTCTTTTGCAGATCTTGGACTGAACTTCTTTGGCTGGTGCCTGTAGAGTTAGGTATCTCAAAGCAGGGTCCAAAATCTCAAGCTTGCTGAACACAGCTGCCGTGAGCTAGCAAAGAGCAGCTGCTTGAAATCACAGCCTCGGTGGTTGCTCAGGCTGCAGAGGAGGTGCATCCCTGTACTTGCAGTGTGCAGCTGGGAGCATAAGGCAGACACTTTCTTCCAAGGAAAAGTGAAGGATAGCTGGCGTGGGCTCCCGCGCCCCAGCTGAGCACATGCACGTCTTGGCTCTTCACTTGCAGCCTGCTCTGCTGCGTATGACAAAGGAGGAGTGGTTTTTCTGCATGGTGGCTGGGCAGGTGATGAGTGCTTCTCACCAAAATACCCTGCAGTCCTCATTCTGTGGGTACTTTTCAGAAAGGGGGCTTGGATCCCCCAAGGATGTGAGCCCAAATCTTCCTTTTCCTGAACACTGTAACTATGTGCAGAAGGACAGTGGGAGAGTTTCGCTACTCCCACCATCCCTCCTATGGGGCAGCAATCAATCAGAGGTGACTTTGGGACTGATCCTGCTGGTGGATGGGAGGTGCAGATGGGGAGTGCGTATCCAAGCAAGGCTGTTCAGGGCCTTTAACAGGCTGACGGAGCCTCTGTACCCTGACTTGCCTGTGGTACATGCTCAGCTTTTAAGTTCTTTTGAGGTAGCTTTGGACAGGCACAGAGTCATCCTTCTATGTACATGAGAAAACTTGCAGCGCGCTGTACTGGCTCTGGCTGGGATGGAGTTAATTTTCTTTAGAGCAGCCCGTATGGTGCTGTGCTTTGGATTTGTGACCAGAGCAGTGTTGGTAACACACACCCGTGTTTTGGCTGTTGCTGAGCAGTGCTTGCACAGCATCAAGGCCTTCTCTTTTTCCCATTCTGCCCTTCCAGTGAGCAGGCTGGAGGTGGGCAAGAGGTTGGGAGGGGACACAGCTGGGACAGCTGAACCCAACTGACCAAAGGGATATTCCATACCATATGACATCGTGCTCAGCAATAAACACCAAGGGAGGGGTTTTTCTGGAGGCACTCCCTGCTCAATGATTGCCTTCACATCACTTGTTTTGTTTCAGTTTTTTTCTTTCCTTTGCTTACTAAGCTGTCTTTATCTCAACCCACAAGTTTTCTCACTTTTGCTCTTCCATCTCTCTCCTGTCGTGTTGGGTGGAGGGAGTGAGCAGCTCCATGGGCCTTCGCTGCAGGCTGGGGTCAGCCCGCCACATGCACAACGGCAGGCAGAGCAGAAGGGAAGGGAGGGAGGAGTCGTTTCACCTTTCAGCTGTCACAGGGGTTTCAGGATCACAGTTTTGACGCAGGCATGTAAGCATCATCTGGGTCTGAGGCAAAGGCGTAACCACTTTTCTGAAATATGTCCCAGATACTGCCCTAAAATGGAGCTTTTTTTGCTTTTCTTTTAATTTATAAAGGTCAGTTTTATGAATCAGTAATAAGATCATCCATGGAAGCATTGTACATTGTGACATTAGAAAAAATCACCATAAAACAGATGCTCATATGATTAACATATTTAAACTACTACAGCTCTGGTCCTCCAAGTCTGTCATGTAGGAGACAACTTGTTCTGGTTTTTCTACCTGAAGTAAATGTTAGGAACGTAATAATAAATATTAAAGGCTATGTTCTCTTATCATAATTATGTAACTGATGACTTGCAAAACTATTTAAAAATTATGACTGGCACAATTCATTTGCATTATTTTCTTCAAAAAAGAGTGTTCCAGGTTCCCCTGGCAACCTTTAAAATGATATGTATAAACACACCAACCAATCAGCATAATAGCAGTTCAAGTAACCCCACAGAAACACAAATACAATGAACATTAATTAATTATTGTACTGGTTAAATGCAGATTTTTGAAATGTCAAATAGAAACATTTCCTTAGTGCCAAACTGCATTAACAAGCTGCAAAATGCCAGCTCTTTGGAAGTCCACCTACAAAATATTAAAAGATATTAAAACTAGCTTTATCAGGGAAAGAGGTCCCCTGGCGAATGTGTTATGAATCCCACCTCTCTAGTACTGGTTAATACAGGTATTCAGGCTGACAATTAGGATACACAGAACACATTTTTATTTGTATTACAGCATCATCTGGTTTGGAATTGCTGTAATGAATCAGAGCCAGGTGACTTTGCACCGGATGGAGGAGATTAAAAAGAGAAAAAATGATAACCCACTGTGGCTGAAGAAAAGGATGGCACTATATGAAGGCATGTTTCAAGCCAAACGTTCGTGATCTTGTAGGAGACGAAGGTATTTTACTCAACCTTAATTGCAAATACTCACAGAGACTGGCCCTTTTAAGCCATTACTGTTGCAAAACCGAGATTTGTTTTAGCTGTGCGTGACATCATGCTGTGCAGAGAAATGCCTGGAAAATTTTGGTGTTTGGCATGGTTTTCTTCCCACAACTCTCCTATCGGATCAGACAAAGCATATTCACACAGCAACACAGTGTTTTGAGACACTTCAAGCCAAATGCTGCAATATAATCTGAACCACATTGCAAAGCTTCCTTGGGGAGGTGTGGCATGAAAATTTTGCCCCTGAATAAAACAGTATGAACCATGAGCCTGCCTCCTCCTTGCCTTACCCTTCCTGTATGTCTCCTTAATGGTATACATTGCACAAGGCAGTACCACGCAGCTTCATTAATAATATGTACTTGTTTAAGCACAGCATCTGCCACCTCAGTCCACACACTTCAGACGAGCAAGCATTTAGTCAGGGTCATGTCATTTGAACCACCAATAAATTGTCAGGCAGTGACTTGCTGGCTGAGGAGATGCTGTCAGGAGAGACAGGGGCCGTGGCTACCTAAAAGGTAACCATAGACATTTGACACTTGGAAAAATGCTAGTGGGAGGCTTGGGTACCCACGGTTACTGTTCATATTACCGTGCATGTTTATGCCAAGCACTTTCTTATCTACAATAGCAGCTCTGCCATGGCACAGTATAGTGCAGGGAGATTAGGCAAACAGTGGATTGAAATAGAAATGCTTATTAAGTGCAAATAAAAATAGTCTCTCAGTGACTTTTGCTAAACTCACCTGAAATCATGTATTTATGAAAAGATGAGGAAAAGCATAAATGAACCAAATCTGTCATGTGGATAGGATTTTCACATTTTTCAGTCCAACCAGTTAAATATTAAAGTGAGTGGGCATGACTGAGGGAAAACTTTAATGCATGTAAAATGGTTTATAGTAACATCATAATAACAAAAAAGATGCTCTTGAAGCACTGTGGTTTGTGACCATAGAAATGGGAGTCATTCAGTTACAATGCCTCATCTGAATTTGGTCCTGGGATGATATTAACACTTTGTAGAGGTTTAGGGTTGCATCACTGTGACTATTTTCATTTCTACATTTCTTAGCTTCTGTGCAACCCCTTGGGATTTTTCACGTCTAAATGGTAGAGAGTTTCTTCTGGAGTAAAGAGCAAAGATGTGAATGGGAAATGAATGTGTTTTACTTTTTCATGAGGATCCTGATACTACAGACACTCTCAGAGGACACGCAAATTTTAAAACATTCCATCTAAAGATAATTCCGCCTGCAACACATGTCTTTCAGAATGTTCATATATATTTTTTTTAAAAATTATTTTCTCTTTTGCCTCTCTCTTATAAGCAGAATAGTTTTCAGACTTGTCCCGTGTTGTTACCTACCAAGTCATTTTTACTGGCTTTTTAAGTCCTTACATCAGCATACGTTGCTTATCTCTGCCCTTGCATCTTCTAATGAAGCTGCAAATCCCTATTCACCCAGGGAAGTCAGAGGGAAAATATTTAACTTCTTAGTTCTCTCACTAGTGCTTAAAATCTTGGGTTTACCATCTACCAGGCCTTTTGGGGACTGCTTGGTGTGAAAAGGGAAGCTAAAGCCTTCTAGCCTTCCAGCTTTCCACTTGCCTAAAGAATACCTAGGTACCTCAGTCAGAGGAGCTGAAGGTTTATTATCTTCCCCCTCCTCTTCCGTAGATGAGCAAGATCCTGGGAGCAGACAAGGAGCCAGGCAGATGATATCTTATCTCAGAGGATGCGGTGCTGGCTAGAGCTACTTGCCATAGAATCTGGGGAGGTGTTGCGCGACCCAGCACTACCCAGGGTGTCGTCATTACGTGTATCGCTCTTTCTAGCATATACCAGAGCCTGGCAATCTTCCCCATAGCCCTAGGCAAACCTGCCTGTCTGTTTCAGCAGACATCTGGCTCAGAGTTCAGTGCCTGAATCAAAATTCCCTCCTTATTCCTGTTATGCTGATGGTTTGCTGCTTCTCTACAACAGCAAATGATAAAACAACCTGAGCAGACCTCTTACACAACAGGCAAGTAACAAGATAGAATTCAAAGAAAATGCTGTTTCTGCCCTTCTTTGCTATCTGCTGTCAGGAAGGAGCTAATGGGTAAGCAGCTTTTAATTTAATTTCACTCTATCTGAGTCAAGGTGGAGTAATCTGCATATGAATATAATGATGCAAGTGCTTGATCCCTCCCTCACAGACATAGAGTCTAATCTAAAATATGGCTCTTAGTATCCAGGGACAGTAAAATTACCCTGCCCAAGGTAGGAGAGAAATATGTATCTAGAGAAAAGAACAGCATATACTGAAGCACTGCAGTTTACAGCTACTGCACTGTAAACCTATATCCACATCCTTAGTATCTGGGAACCCGACAGCATTACACTGTAGTTACAGGTTGCCAGTGAAATACAGTTTATAGGTCGATGAAAATGATTGCTCCAAGTATTCTTACAGGAGTGGTTTCCATGCTGTATTAGAGGTAAGTATAGTAGTCATTCTTCGAAGTAAAAATGAAAGCAAGCAAGTACCTTCATAGCTGGTTTTTTCATTTATATGCATATTGTTGGAGGTTTTGAATCATCAGCAAATAACAAAAAAAAAATTAATTTGATGATTTTAAAGAAAAAATTTAAATTACCTCTTTGGGTTTTGTTAGAAAAATGGCCATCAACATTTAGAATCATAGAATCATTAAGGTTGGAAAAGACCTCTAAGATCATCAAGTCCAACCGTCAACCAACACCACCATGCCTCCTGAACACAAAGTTCTTCATGGAGGACAGCAAATGGTAAAACAGTGGTTTCTGTAGGGGTCTGACTGGAAAAGAGTATCTACTAATTACCTGTAAATTTCACAGGATATTTTGGTCTCTTGATTTAGCAAACTGTAGAACTCACGCTGAAAAATCAAGTGTAAGAAATGCTACAATTTGGAAGAAAGAGAAAGGGCTTTGCTGAATAGGTTATACTTGCTTATTTAAACATTCTTATCACTCAGATTGGGGTCCTGAAATACAAATTACATGTTTGAATTAGCCTGCTGTTGACTCAGTGTACGCATTTGTGTTTGAAAAGACTGGCTTTTCTCTAGCTCTAGCTAAGTGCCCCTGAAAATAAAAAAAACCGCTCCACTTAAGAGATTTATTTCTCCCTCTTTCTCTCTCGCTTTCAATTATCCAACTTGATGTAAAAACCCCATGTTCTTGACCAGTCCTAGATTGCGGTCTGTGTCTGTTCCTGACTAATCCCAGATTAACCCTCTTCTAGCTTTTGACCACTCTTCTACAGTTGTACCCCTCTCTGGAGGGTATAAACTCTGCAGAAGTCATGGCTGGATATCTGCTCAGCGCTGCCAGCTGCCTGATCTTGTGGCTTCCTGGGATTTCAGTTCATGCTGCCTGACAGCTACAGACATGTACGTAGGTGAAATGCTGGATGTCTACATGAAAAGCTTACTAAAGGAGAGGAACTGGGGTGGAATAGATGATGCTGTTTCTGAAGCCCTTGTGAATAAGTGCCTGATTCTGGTAGCTGGCAAAGATGAAAACAGGACACATTTCACAAGCGGCACAATGTTCCTTTTAGAAAAGATTTCTTAAATCATCACTTTCAACTGCAGCCTAGTATTTAATACTTGTCCCAGTTCTTCTCTCCTTGACGGCCATTCAACAGAAGCAGAAACGTCCAGGACCCACAAACAAACAAACCATTCTGTGAATAACTGGGCACTCTGAGTTTTCATAATTGATCGGAAAAATGTTAGCTCAAGTTTGTGATGCATGGGGATTTGAAGGTGATAAAACTTAAACAGTCCTCAAGTTGTACATCCTTTCTGCAGTGAAGTGGTCTTGGAATCAGACCAGGTATGGGGCTTGGTTCCACACTGGGCTAGTTAATTTCTTCCAGTTATACTCAATGGTTTATTTTTTATTTCTGTATTTATTTCTTGCATGTAGCAACTTCAGTTGCTATCAGACATTGATTAGAGAAGCAGAGACCAAACATAGTTTTTTCATATCTGCGGAGAGCACAAAGGTTACGCTACTTGATAAAAATCAATAGTGCTAACTCAGTGGCATAACCTTCTCAAAACACCTCCTTCACATCTGCTACTTCTGCAGTTAATGGCAGAATCATTAATATTACATCATTTCATCAGCAAGCTATTTCATAATCTAATGAATGACCTAGAGCCAAATAAGTTTATGGGGAAATTCCCATTGTTTTCAAAAGGGTTTTGATCAGATTCCTATAATGCCTTTCTTTGCAACAGATGTCTGTAGACATTGTAAATATACCTCTCTCCCACCTTGCCATTTTCAGTAGTGGTACCATTACTTCATGCTCTTATTCTAGCATGCCACAGAATACTTTTGTATGCATGTGCTATTGCATAGATATATCACTTTGGCTAAATTGAGGAATATAGCAAAATGAACTAGAGATTCACCATGCAGCTATAACGTGACACTTAAAAAAATGCCATCCCAAGTGTCTAACATTCAGATACCAAGCCTAGTGAAACCAAACCCTGACCTCGATGCCTAAATTAAACAACACAAAGTTAAATGTCAAGGAAGCAGGTCCAAAATATCTGCGAATAAAAACTTATACTGGGAAAGGCAGTCAAATGAGAACTGGTAGGCTCCACTGCAGGGAAAAAGATACTTCAGCAGTATCTTTGGTGAAAGCTGAAAAGACTTCTGCTAGGTTTTGAAGTAAAGCTTAATCCATTTACAGCAATTGAAAGTTTCATTCAATAACATCTATAAATCCAAAATGACCATTTTTGGTATTCTTTCCCCCATTAGAATACGCAACATAACCTAGAAAAAAAGGTCCAGGAGAATCATAAGGAAAGCAGCATTTATCCTCATCTGTCTTGACCATCACTACAAAACTATTCCACAAACTCTGTACCTTGCTCAGTATGTGTATACACTTTTTCAAATGAGTTCCTTTCTGTTAATAAAAACATCTATTCTCAGGTTGTTTGATTTCGCATTTGTATGAATGTGCGTCAATAATTTTTCTTCCTTCTTGCTGTCAAGGTGTCAGTGATAACCACAGAGATATTCTCTTTTGACAGCAATAGAAATTTCATGTTGGAGACAGAGGGCTGCAAGAGTCTTGTATTTTTCTCTGAGGATGTCACCAGTAGCATCATCAGGATGCTACCAAAAGGAAAAGGAATGCTTTGGCAGCTTAAAGGCTGCCAAATGTGAGCATGTGCTGGAAGAAGGGGACATTATTTTATTTTACTAACATGAATTAACATACTAAAAACTAGTTTATAATAATACATTTTTGCATTATTAATCCTGTAACATAGTCCTATAATACAGTTGTCTTCTTTAATGTTTCTGTAATATCTATTACAGTAAAAAATGAATTTTCATGATGCTTCCACAGGAAGGCTAGGTTAGTCTGAGGAGCTACTCCTTCCTTCGCTACCAGAGAGAACATTACTTTATTTGTTTAAAGACATGGGTTTTTATAATGGAAGGCTTTGCATAATTTGATGCATTTTTCCTGTTGTGACAGCAGACTCAAAGGTTCTTCACTGGCTGTATAGGACCCTCATTCTTTCAATTAATCCACTGCCACAGAATTAGTGCAGGCTTTGCCGCTTGCCCTTGCTGACATTCAAAATGCTACCAGCAGAATTACTTTCAAGGATAAGGTCAGTAGCGCTGTACCCAGGCAGGTTTTCTATGATGGTGTGTCCAAAGTGGTGACCTAAGAAAAATCCTTTGAAAGACTGGCCAATTTTCCATCTAGGTCAACAGACCACTGGAATTGCTAGAGCCCAGATGTTTTGGTTTCAGCTTCAAACATATTAGTAAGATCTAACACTCAATAATGTCAATTACAACCCAAACCTGTTCAGGATGGGGATCCACATTCAGTATTTGTCCATGCTAAATTGACCACTGACACACACACACAATCTATTTTTCTGAAGGAATAAGTTTAGCCCAGCCCCTCATCCTAGCTTTCAGCTGATCTGCAACTTGTTCCTGTTCACACCCAGAAAAAAAAACACCAGAAAGACATTTTCTTTTTTTTTTTTTTTTTTTTTTTCCATTTTGGCTTCTTAGTAAGCTCAACCAATACTTGGATTTTCAGTCCCAGCTGGCAAAAAATGTGCCTTAGCTCTCTGGAGAGACACTGCAAGACAACCTATTCTCATCCTAAAACTAAACACAACTCATTCACTCAGCCAGCCACAGCTCTTATCCTAGCCTTGACTGACCCAGCAATAAAACCTGCCTTTTGCTATACCACTTATTCCCTGAGTGTAACTTAGCATTAACTATACTTGAGTGATACCTGCCATAGACATAACCACGCCACTGTCTGTCAGCCCACATCCTAATTCTGTGGGGTTTATCTGACACAGTTTAAAGCTATCATCTCCTCAATCTAGGTCTTGAGCCTCAATCCCAATTCTAAACCATAAAGGTAGCTCAGGGACTCTTGTAACTACTCATCACCATCTACTCTCAGGGCCCTGAGGGCACTAATAGGCTTTAATGGCCCTGACTAGCCTCACCTGGGGCCTCTCCCCACCCCTGCCCGTGGCCCAGGAGCCCCATTTCAGCTCAGCTGGGGGCTGTCAGACCCTACCCGATGAATGATGTCATAGACATTTCAGTGTCCAGCTCAGCCACAGCCATGCCCATGCCTGGCCATGGACCCTGTTGATTCAGTCCCCAACCCACAAAAGGACTTCCCAGCCTGACCTTGAACCTGCCTAGCAACCACTGGGCTGTGTCTGACCCTGATTACCCTCATGAGACGTGATCATAACCCTGACCAGCAAACTGACTTCCCAGCTTGGACTCGGGCCTGTCTCATTGCCATGATCTTGTCTGATCTGGACCCTTGGCTGAACCTGGCTACCACCCCTGGGTGTGCCCTGCTTGTCCCACTGGGCTGGTATGATGGGCCCTGGCTGGTAAGGCCCCTGCCCCGATGGTCCTATCATCCCAGAGCCAGGAGCCAAGGGGATCCCTTGGGGTGGTTCTCATCCTAACTCTACCAGTCTGATCAAATCCACTGGCATATTAAGCTCAGTTCATGCTCATCTAACTCCCTTATCTTTGCCCCAGATGTCACTGTGTCTCAACAAACCACATCCATCTTTAAAGTCACCTGCAAGCCCTGTGGGTCTCACTGGCATTCAGCAACACAACCGCCTTTTCAGTTTTTACTCTCTGAGAACCTTACACTAACTCCAGTCCTAGTACTAGTTTTAATATAGCCTCAAACAAACATAAGCTCTTTCTCCATAGCAGCAGCAGCCTTCATCTGACCCCTAAAGCCTTGCAGAGTCCTGTAATAAACAAGCTCTGATTACTTTATGCTCAAACTCCAGTCCTAGATCTGATTGTGTCCCAAATTTAAAAAATGCTCCACAATCCCACCTCCATACCCCACCCATCAGCAACTGGATTCACACTTCTGCTGACTGTTTCCACCTCAGCCCCAGTTCTTTTCATGTAACTACAGTGCCTTGACAGAGACTAGTGGATACTTGGCTGTACTTGAGACACTTGGCCATACTACTATTATAAAAGAAAATGGTGAGGTCCACCTAGCCCAGTTTATTACTTTGATTTCTTTGAGTGATTAGCTCCCTGTTGTGACCAATTTTATGTTCTTAATAATTTTCCTGAAATTTCTTCAATTTCTAAAAACAGAACTAGAGTGATGTTGCATGTAATAGGGGAAGGAGCAAAAAAATCAGGAAATTCCAATTCTGCGCTAAAAGCTTAAGGACTGATGCCTGCTAAAACTTTGCTCTCGCAGCCAGGGTTCCTGTCTTGCTTTCCCAGGGGCCACAGATGGCATAAGCACCTTAAAAATAAAAACTTTTGTTTAAGTGCTTCCGTGTGAATTGAAAGGTGAACTTTTAAGCATATAATTTTTGAAATATAAATGTTTAGTATGTGAGGGAGAGCAGATCAAAAGTAAATCATGAGTGTGTTCAGATCAAAACCGCAGGAGCATCAGATGGTCTACCAGTTGCTGGAATGTTGACCTTAACAAAGCTACGACAACTCACACAAACTGAGCTCTGTACCACAGAGCAAGGAGAGCCGTAATGGCTTTGAACTGTATGTTTTCCACTCCTCCTTAATGCAGCCTATAGTTGTGTTAGATGTACATAAACTGCTCAGAATGAAGAATTAAAATGAAAAAGAATATTGCATTGGTAAAAAAATGGGTAATCAGCATTTTAAGCATGTCTTTGCTGTGACAGTAAAATAAAACTAATGTTTAGTACCAATGTATTATAATTTTTGCCTGCTCCCTCAATCACGTACCATCTAGAAAAGCATTTTCCAACATCTCATTGCGATGCCTTACTTTAAAACTTTCAGCATTAACCGGAAAATCCAACATACTTTAATAATAACAGATGGCTATGAAGTGAATACAGAGCTGTATTTCACTCCTGGGGCTTTGTGGCTATTCAGAAGCCACTTGAGTTACACGCTCATGGTTAATAACATCAGCAGAGCCACTCCAGTTAATTACGGCATTTTATTTACTCCATAGCTCTCTATTATACTTTAAGTCACAGTAAGAAAAGGGCAAGTGTATAATCCCTCCAAAGACGTTGTACTGCCCTTGTTAAAAAGACTGAAAAAGCTTCATAGCTGTAGACAAAATGTAAATCCCAGTATGGAACAATAGAAACTCTTTAATGTCTTTTGCACAGAGCAGCTTAATTGACAGTAATTCCAGACTGCCCAGATAGCAAGCATTGTATTGCTTCTCATCACGGGCTAGTAAAATGGAGTACTGCCTTTTGCCCAGAGGAGGAAGGGAGGTGTAATGATTCTCTTAGGACTCTTAGGAAGCATCGAGCTGTCTCCAGTTTAATTTAGTTTTTCCTCCTGATTTTATCCCATTCTCTACTTTCTTGTCCTCTTTTCATTTTATTTCTGAAGGAGAGGAAACATATAAATAAAGCCAAATAAATGAAAATGTTTTGTTCATCAAATAATTAAGACAAAGTAAAATAAAGCTACTTCACCAAGGAAATCTTAAAAGTTTTTTAAGAGACCTTTTTGTCAGCAAGGCTGTAAATTATTGACTTAGCTTTTTCATTAAGAATAAAAGGGCAATCTCTTATGACTAAAAAATGGAGTTGACAGCCCCCCAAAAGCCTGTTCTTAAGATACTTTTTCACTCCTTCTGTTGACTCAATACTCCCTGTAGACAATGGATCAGCAGGGAGTTTGCCTTTTGTGTCCCTTGCCCAGGTCTAGATCCTCTCTTTAGACTCCAGACTCAGAAGGAGAATGGCAGAACTACATATCTGTGGATCAGGGATAAGATTGGGGGGGTCTGTGGATTAATCAAGGAAACACTATTTTAAAAGGTATCATAGGGATTTTTTTTTTTTAATACAATATGATAAAATCTGTGCTTTCCCCCAGTGTGAACTGTTTCCCCTGAATGCAGTGTCTCTGTGGTGAGGAGCTTGTTCTCACCTGTGTTGCCACAGTCACAGAGTCGCAGAAGCTGCAGTCTTGCTCTTAGCTCTCCCTTAACCTGCCAAGCTGTGTGCTTGAAGTGTTTTGGTTATTTCTGAACAAAGTCTGGGGAATAATGCTCTCTCTCTGTATAGTAGCACTGGCCTTTTTGCAGTGAGCACTGTACTTGGCTACGTTGTGAAGTCATTCCTCAATATACTGTATAAATATTTCAGAGGCCTTGACTGATCATAGGAACAGTTCTATATGACATGCTAATAAAGGCAAATCTTACTTTCAGTACCTTGCAAAACTACGGGAGGTATATTTGTGATCCTTTGGAAAGGAAGGCCTCTGACAAATGTAAATAATTCACAAATGCTAAAACATCTACTTCATCTAAATAATTTTTTAGAGTGAAGCTATATTTAAAATTGCAAATTAGTGTTATAGATGGCTTCTAATTTATTAAAATGTGTACATTCATAAAGCTGATGCTGGAAACCTTTGGATCATAAAACCTAGCGTGTGTTGAAGCTGGCATCTTAATTCTAGCTCTAGTTCCAGCTGTGGCATCTATGCCTTTGAAGTACTCGCAGCTGGGATTGAAGCTCCTCTCTGCAGACAAAGAAACCTGCTGTCTTATAAAACACTGGCTTTAAATTTGCTGTAGCTTAGTTGGAACTTGACTTAAAGACTTGCTTCTCATTGCAGACAGACATCTCTGTATCTGCTTCAAAGGTGGGTGATACCACAACATCTTCAGTCTCAGGTGTAGTTAAAAATTCACTCCCATAGCAAAGGTAAGCCACCAGCCTTAAAACACAGGTTAAAATTCAGTTTATAGCTATGTTACAGTTAGGTGCAAAGACCTCAGCTTAAATTTGAGCCTCTTTCCCATGCAAGATGTCATTTAATCAATTGCAACATTTCTAATGTACCTATCACCCTCCTATTTGAATACCTCTGCCTGCTGCTCAGCAGGAGGTTTTCCAGAACAAGCAGAAAGTAAGCTCTCCCAGTTCAGGCTCCTTGGTTGGAAACAGCAGGGCCTTCTCTGCTGAGCTGCCCCTACCTGCGAGCACTTCAAAAGAGCAATCACAGCAGGGGCCATAGCTGAAACCGAAAGTGGTGTTTTTATCTAGCATGGGATGTTTCACGAGTCTTCAGCCTCGAGGGCAACTTGTTCATTTAAAAAATATTTTTTAAAAGTGATATATTGCATGGCTGTTATAAGACTTTGAAGAGGATAATAGTAGCCACGCGTTCTTTCCCTCTGGTCAGCTTTGTGAGGAAATGAAATAAAAAACAGAAAAGAGGATGAGTGCACTGTTCCAGAAACTCTATGTTAACCCCATTTCTATGCTGTACTCACAGAGCAACAGTATGTGGAAGGGTGAACCACAAAGGTTGTTTGTTCTCTTTGATGTTACTTTATGATGTACAAAGACAGTACCATCTTAGACATTATTTTCCTTCACAGTCTTAGTTACAAATATCGGGAATACTGGGTTTTGCCTTTGCTTTTTGTGCTAGAGGACTGACTGTGGCAAGGTTTAAAGAGATTTTGGGAATGTCTTTGCTTGAGGATGAAAGAGAATGTTGACTTTAACATAGTTTAAGCTCATGGATTTAAAGGTATTTAGGTATTTATTTCCCATTGATTTCCAAGTTTGAGGGAATAAATGGCTTTGTTTTTCTTATGATAAGAGAGAAAAGCATGTGCATCTCTTATGTGTTTTGTATTATTTTACTGACTATAACTCTGATACGACAAATGCTAAGTGACTTTATACACATGTGGTTTTTCCACAAAAATTATACTGGTCAGGTCCACAGGCATGTGTTTTACTGCCAGCAGATCTAGGGACTATAGTAGTTCCTTCAGTGATTTCTGAATTTCTGTGTTTACAGAATGCTGTGTGTCATGGTCCAAATTCATACATTACCATAATTTTAGATTTTTTTTTTAAACACCTTCAAAATTATAGACTCACATTAGATGAGTCCTGCCACTGCTCAGTCAGTCTCAAAAAGGTAAGCTAGGATGGAGAGCTGACTAGCTACATATTTGACATCTATAAAAGCTATAGCAAAGTATATATCTGATAAACCTGGCAAAACCTCAGGAACTGTTCTTAACTTTCTAAATCAGATTTGCCCCTTCTTGTTCCTAAGTCCAGTGCCCTGTGAAAGTCTAACTTCCTAAAACATGCATTGTATTTTCTGTGATAGCTCAGAAAACGTGTATTTGTGAAGTCTTGCTAAGCCTGAGCACTGAGAATTGAAAAAGTCTCCCTTTCCCCTGCTGAACAAGAAAAAAACCTGCAAGTGCAGCATAGGTATAATTTTTCAGACAGAGTGACCTGATATTGGCTATTATACACACAACTTTTCTTTTACTGTAAAGAGTTCACCAGAGTTACCTTCCAGAACATGAATTTGTGCTAGGCTATTATGTTAATGCTCCTACACACCCACAAATTCAACCCTCCACCCCATGCATAAAACCTAACTGCATAGCTTTAATTTAGTTACTGGAGGGACTTCAGCTCAGTTGAATCCCCTAAAGCTAGTTTTAAATTGAGAGCTGCAAGCTTTGCCTGCTCATGGGGGTAAATATTCCGGTGGAGAGTTTTATTGAGCAGTGAGCTGCTGTGGGTATCTTACTACCAGTAGTGAACTAACTAGTTTAAGCTAAGTTAGCTATTCCTTTACAAGATCTGGTAGCTACAGGGTGTTTCTGCAGTAACATATTCCTGGTGTCTGGAGTGCCTAAAACCAACCACAACAGAAAATGAAGTACAGAATGAGCTTTTCCATGGAAAAAACCTTTGTTACAGATCCTTATAATTTCTACTGGGGTGGAGCAGAAGCTGCAGGTCCCCTGCTCTTTGTGGAAATATTGTGAGGTGATCCTGACTGATGGATCTGAGCCTGAACAAAGGAGTGCCATAGCTTAAAAAAACCCCAACAATGCCCCCCTCCCCAAACCACAACCTCTTGCTGCTGCTGAAAATAACTTTTTTTGAAATATAGTTTCAGACATAGCCTCTGTGACATGCAAAACCTGAGGGTTTTGCAAGCCTGTAACTAAGAAATGACACGGCCTCCCTGATGTTCCCTGTGAATTTCAGTTCTGTCCTGAAGCCAACAGATGAAAAAAGTGAAAAGTGGTTGTGTCCCTGGGAGAAAACTACCAATTAGCAAAATTCAAAACTTGAAGCAAAATTAGACGCTCAACTATTACTGCCCTCTGAACTGCACAGCTCCTACACCAGTCACAGGGTGGATCCTTCATCCAAACACACACACCTGCCCCGGCTCTGGGAAAGGCAGGGGCATTAAAGTATGTATGGGAATGTGATAACATCCCTTCTAACATGCTATTAGAAGAATGGGAAAAGAATAGGAAAAAAGAGCTGGAGCATAATAGGATTTGTATATACGTATATGACTCATCCTCCTAGACAAGCTGAATGTGGATTAGATAAGTGGGCAGTGAAGAGGATTCAAAACTGGCTGAATAGCCAGGCCTAGATGGTTGTGATCAGTGGCACAAAGTCCAGCTGGAGGCCAGTCACTAGTGGTGTACCCCAGGGGTTGAAACTTGGGCCAATACCGCTTAATATCTTCATTAATGATCCGCATGATGTGGCAGAGTGCAGCCTCAGCAAGTTTTCAGAAGATACAAAACTGGGAGTGGTTCATACAGCAGCTGGGTGTGCTGCTATTCAGAGGGACCTTGACAAGTTGGAGAAATGGGCAGAGAGGAACCTCATGAAGCTCAAGAAAGGGAAATGCAGAGTCCTGTGCCTGGGGAGGAACAACTCCATGCACCAGTCCATGCTGGGGCTGGAAAGCAGCTTGGCAGAGAAGGACCTGGAGGTCCTGGTGGACACCAAGTTAAACATGAGCCAGCAATGTGCCCTTGCAACACAGAAGGCCAGCTGCATCCTGAGCTGCATCAGGAGGAATGTTGCCAGCAAGGTTGAGGAAGGTGGCTCCTCAGCACTGGTGAGGCCACACCTGGCCTCTACTTAGCCCTGGTGAGGCTGCACCTTGAGTATGGAACTTCAGGCCAACCAGTAAAAGAAAGACATGGACTTGCTGAAGTGATTTTAGTGAAGGGCCACGAAGCTGATTAAGGGATCGGAGCATCTTTCATACGAGGAGAACCCGAGAGAGCTGGGACTGTTCAGTCTAGAAAAGAGAAGGCTTAGGGAGATCTTGTAAATGTTTATAAATACCTGAAGGGAGGGAGTAAAGAAGCAGTGAGGCTCTTCTCAGTGATGTGCAGTGACAGGACAAGAGGCAATGGGCACACACCAAAATACAGGAAATTCCATTTAAATACAAGAAAAAACTTCCTTACTCTGAGGGTGGTCAAACACCGGCACAGTTTGCCCAGAGATGTCGTGGAGTCTCCATCTTTGGAGATATTCAGAACTCAACTGGACACAGCCCTGAGCAACCTGTTCTAGCTGATCCTGCTTGAGCAGAGGGGGCTGGGCTAGATGACCTCCAGAGGTCCCTTCCAACTTCAACCATTCTGTGATTTGACCACTTATATATTACAGCAAATTAAAGCTTTCCAACTGTTGAAAATACCTGTTCATGTTAGTAGTCAGAGGAGCTGTTAAAGGAATGGAAGCATCTTTAAAGGAAAGCCCTACATGGTGGCTCCCATCATTTGGGAGCGCTAGAGGAAACATGGAAAAACCCATGGACAAGAGGCAATGTGGGAAGAGAGGCAAAGGGTAGAGCAGGAGAAATATAAAGGAGAAAGAAGGTAAAGCTACAAAAAGTCTGAGACACAAAGATCTAAAACCAAAGACTAATTTGGGGAGTTGTTTCCCATTGTCAATTTTAGTAATTACTCTCAATTACCTAAGGCATGTTTTGAAATAAAAAATACATTCCTGGCAGCATTTGAGTTGCTCTGTACCTTATAACTGAATGGGTCTGCAACAAAGGGAATAAATTTCAGTGCTGAATGTTTCCTTTCTGTGTGTGCTGTTGAATCCTGATGCAGCCCATAGCACTTCCAGGCAGTCTCAATGTGCTGTTAGATGTTCGCTACAGAAGAGAAGAGGGTGGGGATTGCTAAGAGCAGTAAATGGATAGTGGTTTTGTGATGCTACCCAGAAGCAAAGCCACCCTAAAATGAAGATAGAGAGACTGCGGTGGTACAATGTTGCAACACCAATGTAAGTGGTGTAAGCGAGGTAGCCTGAGCGGAAGTTCAGATACTTGCTACGGGTAAGAGGCAAGATGTCTCACAGTAGAAGAAAGATGGGTCACCTTATTAATTAGAGAATTAGATTTCCTTTGGGAAAAATATCTCAACAGCAAACACAGAAGTCCCTTTCAGTCTTTGCCCCTCAGTTCTGTCTTAATATTTTTTGCAAGAGGCAGATATAAATTTAGAGAAGTATGCAAGGAAAAAAACCACATAAAGAAAGTGAAAAGTTATTGACTCCGTCTCCCAGATGAGGTGTTCACTCTGGATGCTTACATAAGAGAAATATTTTTAGGGATAATTTGTGACACAATAATAATTTTAAAGTCCATTTATTACCCATGGAAAAAATCTATTGGCTCCAGGTTATTTAAAACATATTCTTAGAGCTATCCACTAATATATGACTCTGGAACTGCTTTGAAAAACCTTTTATCTTCAAATGTCCCTGTTGAAAAGAAACACAGGAGGCAGTGTTTCTCAGTGAAGGACATCAGAGTGGGATTCGGAAAGCTTGCATTCCTTGCTAGGATATGCTACTGAATGCCTATATGACCTTGGGTAAATGACTCTAGCCATGCATTCAGCATATTTTAGCTGGCTTCAAAATCAAGCCTAGGCTTTGTTGCCCATCCATACTGTTACTACTAGAGGTTCCTACAAGCTAACTCTAGAGTGCTGCAGCAGTTTTTCCCAGGTATCAGAAGACCCTTAGGTTTCCTTTTCTCTCGAGGTCTGCTCAAGGTTGCATATGTGTAATTTGTTCCTGGCTTCACTGCCTCCCTGCATCCCATCAGCACTGCCAGTAGCATTGTATGACTAGCATCAGGTTGATGGCTCTTTAGCCTTCTTTAAAATCCCTGAAATGCTCTGCTAGAAAAACGGATGAGGATTATATACTGAATACTAGAGGTAAGTGTAGTGGAATTAAGGACACCCTTCAGAAATCATCCTGGAGGAGTGATCTGAGAACGAGGAGATAAAGCAGCAGAGGGTGGTTTCAGAAAGGACAGAAGTAGAAGGCAGTAACAGATTACAGAAGATGTGGAAAGACCATGAGACTGCCACGTAACCTTTAGCATGAGTGAAGCATAAAATTAACATCAATAATCAAATGCAATGGCAGCTAAGTATAGAGTGCCAAAGAGAAGTTGGCAAACATTCAGGTACAGTATTTACTCTTTGTTCATGATTCCTGACTCATGGAAATGCAAATCCTCAAAAGAGTCTGTGAAGAAAAAGTAAATATATTGTTTATTTAGAGTCTTTCAAATCCAGATGTGTGCATTTGTAGTCCTTTTTTTTTTCTGAATACTTTTTGCTAAACTAGAAAAGAACTTAATTTGAAGTATCATCTATTCTGAGGAGAAAATGCTTCAATTTTGACAGGGGTTAGTCTGTTTGAAGATGTGCTGACGCCTATGACCAGCATCAGAAAGTGTATAGCGTGGTCACATTTTTAAAGGTGGCCTTAATGATATCTCCATTTGTACATGAACAAGTTTTCATTTATGCATCCATTGTTCTACCATTACCATCTGTGCAGTCAGTAATGGAATTTGTACATACAGATCTGTATTTATGTGAGAATCTGTGAAGTGAGACTTAAGTTTCACAAACCAAGCACAAATTTTGAAAAGGATCTCTGAAAACCAAATCTAAACATTATGGGTCTGTGAAACTCCTTGATCACAAATGAGGGAATTAAAACATATGTGTATATATACATGCACACAAAGTTTGCTTTTGCAGTTTTGTGGGAGAAATCTAAATTTCTAAAAGCTGTTTTGGAGTTGTCAGCTATTGTATTGCCAAGTCTTTTAAGCTGATGACTCAATCAATTTTCCAATTGTCTGCTTGTCTCTGCCTGATATTTCCTAATAGAAGCCTTAGTAGTTGCATAATTTGGACATAAAAATGGAATTTATAACTTTTCCATTTACTCTGTTTCTATCACTGTCCACTGCCATTACTTTCTCTCAGCTTAGAGTAAAAAAATAGTCTTATTGTCTTTTCTCCTAATGTGCACCTACTTGTCAAATGGCAGCACCTTGCAACCTTATGTATACCAACTGTTTCTGAGCTTTTTACTATCCTCACCCTGTTTCACATTTTCATTCTAAATTGGCCTTAAATTCATGACAAAAATCCTTAAGCTTTCTATTTACAGGGGAGTGTGCACATTTAGCTTAGTTTAAAATGCCTTAACCCAATTCTAGCTATTGCTGAATGATATTGGTAGTGAACCAAAATGTTTTATTCTTCTACAGTTAATTTTCTCCTGCTGTTTTTCTGTACTGATTATATTTATTCAGTGTTTGTGGAATTCTTGGTAGATTTCTATGGCAGGTTGCTCTTTATCTGAAATCACAATAATGTGTTTGTGACAGCAGAAATAGCCAACAGTGGTTTGTGATTTACAGTAAGCAGTCACAGTAGAAGCAGATGGACTTCTGACTGAGAAAAAGGGTTCCTTAATTACTTTTTAAAATTAAGACAGAATTAAAATTCTGGAAGATGTGCAAGAAGCAGCACTTTTGTCTAAATGACTGCTTTTTAAAAAAGTTCACCAGAGAGTGTTGACTTTCTTATCGCATAAAAAGAGAAGAAAAGCTATTTTTCCTGCCTTAAATATTGGACTTTATACTTCAGATATCTGAAAAGATCTTAATATTCTGAAGAAAGCTACCTGAAAATTGTGAGATATAGGATCAAAAGATCATTTATGAAAAAGTTTGGCCCGCATTTTCTCTGTTAGGGTCTTTGCACTTGTTAAACTTGTTTCAAAATATTCAAAGATAGCATGAGCCAAATCGTAAACTTATCATAATTCCAGCAATTACCAGTAACTCACAGTATTGCAAATGAGGGGTTTATTAGGAATTTAATAATTACATAGAGTTATGTAATAATCAATTTTTTGGAATATTTCTAAGTATTTTGGTGTAGAACGGAACTTAAAAGTGCAAGGTCTAAATTAGAGGGAGGACAAAAAGAGAAAACTCACATGAAAAAATCAAACCTTACAATTTTTCTAAGGCTTGCTTTGAGACTTGAAAAATTAAGGCTGTCAGTAGTGGGGATGCAAGATGAACTAGGGAGAAAACTTCAAAAACATTAGTGGATTCAACTGAGAAAGATGCCAGGAAGCTCTAAGTAGAACTTAGCCGATGGATCATCCACATCCTATTCAGCTAATTCACAGAAATACCTCCTTATTTCTTGTAACTAAAACTAGCTGGAAATCACTCACAGCACAGAAGTAACACTATAAAAAGTTCCGCTATACAACTGTTGTGATAAGCCACTTTTTTGGCAGTCTGCACCTACTGAATTTGGGTGGCTGCCTTTACTGTGGGCATGGGGGCCTTTGGAAATAAAATTCTTGGAATAAATACAGTTAGTCAAATTACCAGACATGTCTGTTATTGATTAAGAAAAAGTTTTGCAATCATTTAGACTAGTAAACTTGGCCCAAATTGTAAGTGTAGATGTTCCATGGATTAAAAGAGGAGTAAGTGACAATCAACAAACCATAGCTGCGTGTCTGCTTTTCAGCAGGACCACAAAAATCTTTTGCAGGCAACCAAAATGCTGGGGCCTCATGATGTGCTTTACACTGCCTTTCTCCCTCTGTCTGTCAAACGCAGGGACACAGAGACGTGCAGTGCATTGTGCAAGAGTCAAGGACAGCGTCTGTTTCTTTTGGCTAAAACCCTGTGGTGCAGAGGACCCTTGCCAAGCAAACTGATGCAGAGGCACATGCCAGCCACGCCCATCCTAAAAGCACCATCTTAGTCAACCAAGAAAATCCACTCTCCTGTAGGCTAGGCTCAGATGGGGTGCTTCCATTCAACTTAAAAAGAAGGAAGGAAAATAAAAGACCCCAAGACACCAACAGTTTGTAAAAAGCATACTAAGTATAATCAGAAAATGAGAATTAGCTTTCATGTGCTGTCTGAAAAAATAACTACAGTCAACATATGAAGCACAGTTAAAAAGCTGACCAAGTGCTATTTGCCGAGAACAATGAAAACTGATCAAAAACTTTCAAATATTGCTACTTGAATGAAATTTCAAAATGAAAGTCAGGGAAAAATGTGAAAACATGTACCCTTGCTTTTGTTTTAGCTCTGTTCCACAAAATGCAGCAGATTTCCTGGGGCTTTTACTTTCAGAAGAAGGATGCGCAATGCAAACAGATTCCAGGCCTGCAGGTAATTTCATTAGTTGTTTGTCCAAACATCAGAAAGGAGCAAATCACAGCAACCTGCAGTATCCTTGGGGTGACCCAGTATCTTAAAATGCTGAGCAGAGACATTTCATTTTAGAACTGAGAAGGTCACTGTCTGTTCATGTGGATAGTTACTGCTAGTTTGTTCTATGAATAACTTGCTAGACAGTACGTCCTAGCTAGTACTTTAAGTTTTCATGCCATTGTTATTTGAATAAGAAGAAAATCTACAGGTTCTGCAAGACATTGAAATTTTTCTTAAAACAATCCCCAAACCCAACAGAAAATATCCAAAACAAAACCTCCATTGTGTTGGTGCAGAAAAAGATGACTTTTTTCCCCAATCAAAGGTGAGTCAGCAAGCACATAATTTGCTTCTGAAAATGGGACATAAGCTTCTAAATCATTTAGACACCTTTGAAAACAGGATTTGAAAATCCGGCTGACGGCATAACCAGATTCTTTTTCAGGCACCACTGGAGGAAGAACTGAAGAATTTGGTTTTCAGTTCTGTAAATAATTAACTCAATCTGTTTCTTATATCAATTCCTATAAATAGCTAAAAATGTCTAGTAGGAGCCAGATATTCATGCAGAGACTGCAACACTACAGAGGCATCATGTAAACTTTATGCTGGTTATCTTTGCTCATTTGGCTGTCTGTATTCTCACAATAAAATTTAATGGAAACGGGTAAAAGTTGCTGTAGACACTACTATATGCCTGGTTCAGAAAATCAGTTGTAAGATTACAGTTAAGGTGCAGGAAATGTTGGGAAGTTTAATTTTTATGCTGCCAGTGTCCTGCTCTATCTTCTTTGGAAGTGCTTTGTACTACCGGGCCAGTTGTATTTAGTACAAGAGGGAACAGTGGTAGAAACTGAAACAGTCATTTTACCAGCAAGTGTAAAGCAGTTGTCAAATGGCATTGTCAAGATTATTTTCAAAGTCTGTCTTCACAACAGCAGCAAACAGTCACATGTAGGAAGAAGTACTTATTTATCTGATTTAAATGAATACAATCTGGTTTCACTAATTTGTTTCTGGCAATAATTAGAATGTTGCTCAATTTATTTTAATAGCACATTAATTTGATTCCTTCTCTTGCCAGAAATGCAACCAGAAGCTTCACAGTAACAAAATGTATCTCTAATAGGAGCTGCCAAAGTTCTCTGTAAAGACAGTTATTTAGGAAACTATTTGCATTGGTTTATTATGTGTAACTTTATAATGCAGTTCTAATACATTACTTCGATCTGGAAACATAAATTAGCAACGCAGAAAATGCATACAGTGGAATTAGGTAGAAAAGGCCCAGTTGCTTGGTAGAGGCTCTATTGATTTGCTTAAGGGAAAAGGGAAGAACACTGTTTAAAGAGGTAGGCGCGAGCTTTTGCTGTATGCCATGAGGCTGCCTAAGGTGGCAGGCTATTTCTAGGATCCGCATCCCATGCAATCCACATGTTCCAAGTCATAGTAGGCATCTGCTGGAATAAAAGCAGACTGTGGAACACAAGCTAATCCCTTGGTTAAAACTTTTCTTCAGCAGAAACCTTTTAAAAGCAGAAGAGCATAGGAAGAAACAACGGCAACTCACAGATGCTTTCCTTCTGGGTGCGTGGGTTCAGGCTAGCACAACCCCAAGATGGTTTCCCTCATAAAGCAATTTTTGTGCACCCTTGCTAAATGCTTCACAAAGCTCTCTGAAGGTCAGTGATACTGATAGGTTGAAACAGTGCAAGGGGAAGAATATTCTGCAGGTTTTTGGTGAGTTTCCTGTGGACGGCTACCACGCACGCAGGCACCAATCAGCACTATGAGACCTGACCAGTGGATACCCATTGTTTCCTCTCTATGAATCTGCCTCAAAGTGAGATAAGACTGAGAACATACTCTCTCACTTTTGTCTACCTTAACCCATATTCAACAACTCTGTGGCAATAGCCATTTCAAATGTTAGCATGGAGAAAACAAATTTCTTTTGATACACTGCTGCTTCACTTTAATGGGGAAAAATAATTATTCCTCCTGATTTGAAATCTTCTCATCTTCTCAAGCTTTTCAAAGAGCTTATAAATTATTTTAAGATATGTTTAACTATTTTCATTATTTTTTTCTCAAAAGAAATTAATATTTCAGGAACAATGTGCTTATTCTTACACTATGGTTTCAAGGGATTTCAGTAGATTTTTGTACCTATGTGTAGGTCTACTGTATAGAACATGAAGAATGTTTTTCCATGTATTTTAAAACATAAGACCTATATGTAAATAGAAAAGATGTATGTGATTTCATAAAAAGGTATACTTTAGTAAATATTTTTTTCTATTAAAAATAACATTTCCTAAAAAAAAAATGTTGCTGTGGGAGAAAGCTGTACTGTACATCCTGAAAACATCTGTCCATAGTATACAATGAGGAATGGTGTCCCGCATAAGAGCATGGCAGCATTTGAGAGAGCCCAGAAATTAGCATGCATGGGGCATTCACAGTATAGCTCCAATAAATCTTTGTAATGGAATTTCCAAAACAAATACTTCTGTTGTAAGCTGCCTCCCCCTACAGCAGCTTTGCTGCAGGCTTGTTGTATTTCTCAGGGAAAAAAGAGTATTTTATCTGAAAATCTGCTCTTCATGCAAGAAATCAGTTAAAAATGGAATAGGTAATTTCAATTCTCAGCTAGTTCAGCATATGGCCCACAAACCAATAGATATTTTGGCTGTATTTGGAAAGCATGTTATGTTTTTATTTGGGATTTTTAATGCAAACATTTGAAACCATAGCATTTACGGTACTGTGTGTATAAATAAAATATTATAATTAAAATGTTGCATGGACCCATCATTATAGCAGATGGACAAATTTATAATTATATGCTACAAAACTACAGAGTCCTGATTTAACAGAAACTGGAGTCAAGAAGAGTCCTACTGTTCTCTTTAATTGTTCTTCTAGAGAATGACGATGAACCCAATGACTTCCTTTGTAAAACAACCTGCAAATTCAGTTTTCTTCTTTCTTTTCTTACTGTGCTATGAGCAGTCCTAGCTATCCTCCTGAGGGGGAGTGACTACAGGAATTCTTCGGAAGAGATTTAATGGAGGAAGGACAATGGCATGATGGCACTAATACTGTCCATTGCAGGATGGACCTTTCTGGTTGCATATTGCAGGAGTGCCTCCACAGCTACTCATCCTCTCTTCTTGCCTTCTGTTCAGATCAGGGTTTCATCCGACAGAAGCAATGTTAACGTGACTTTTGTTTTTGTTCCAGAAGTCTGTTCTTGCTCGTGTTTTACAGAACAGAAAGTTATGGAGCTGTGAGGCAGTTTCTGGTGGGATTGTGTCTTTTGTACTGTGCTTATGACTCTACGACTAGGGTATATTTTTGCCTAGATTTATTTGCTTTAGTTGCTGATAAAATAGTTTCAGTTGACCCACATCTGCTTGCAGACTCAGTTACCACTGGGTCCCACTAATAGTTCAGCTGAAGAAAAAGTGAAAAAAAAAAAAATCAGCCATTTTGAAACAGTTTATTTTGATATTTCTGAAATTAAACATTTGTTTTTTCAGACTATGTTCAGAAAGGTCACATAGGTACCATTTATAAAAGCACTGTTTGACTCCAAGGGAACAAACTTTCCTTAATGACTTTGTGGATCATACAAAAGTATTTGTGACAAATGTATGTCTTTTTTAAGGCTGAACAGCAAGGTACATGCCACTGCTGTGGAGTGACCAGTCTCAAAATTTCTTTGTGTACCTGTCATCCCAGAGCAACAGACATTGACAAAAGCTTAAACCTGTAAGCACTGAGCTATTTCAATCAGGGGAAGTTGAAAAATCTCACTTCCTCAGAAAATTTCTCAGCATCTTGAAGTGGTTAGCTGCTAAATTCCCTCAAAGCCTCTTTTCTTCAGAAAAAGTTCTTTAACATTATAATTGACATCGATATTACTTTGCCTTTAGTAAATGGTACATTACTACTTTAATGTCCAAGCTGTTCACTGTAAGAAAATGTCTCATTTACAGTGAAGGTACTCAATGGCCGTGTCTTTATGCCTCTGAAAGAGCAGCATGCGAGGACAGATGTAAACACAGCATGATTCACCTCCTGCAAGCTTTCCAACTGCATGGCTGCCTTGGTACGCTGCCTGTAGACCGCCTGCGGGACAGGCTTAATGCGCACGAACATGCTGGGCATCCTTGGACTTGCAAGTTCTCATGTACTGTGGGGGATGCTCTCCTGTCCCATGTAAAGCTGCTCTTGCAGGCCTACCATACTGAAAAGTTGAGGCTTAATAGGGCCAGTAGAAGTGCCCTTTAATGAACTATATAGGCATAGAGCATTTTTCTCTACGAGGCAGAGAGAAGAATGGGTTGTACATTGCCTTTTCTGTTTTGGAGGACATTGCTTTTTCTGTTTATTCCCTTTAGTTCTGGGATTAAGAACTAAAAGCCCTACATTCAGATGTCCATTTTACTTCCCTTTCATTTCTGCACCTTTTATTTTTTCTTTTTAGTCAATTATTTTGTTAGTCATGACAACATGGGGACAGCCCTCACATTTTGAAATACTACAGGTAGCCCTCAAAACAGGATGAAATGCCAGAATCACCAAACAGTTTCTAACAACATAATTACTTTTGTGTGTGAGTGCTGATGAATTATGATGGGAAAGTAAACACAGAGAGACAGCTTTTACAACATAATTTAGAGGGATCTAGAGAAAATGGAATGAAGAATAAACTCAGCTTTGAGATATACAGAATAAAAACTTGATGCCTTTCCCGTATCAGTGAAAGGGCTAAAAAAAGGGTTAAGAGTATGGAAGCTTAGGAGGAATCTTCTGTCTTACCTGCGTACATCCAAAGTCTGTGCTGAGGAAAGCTGGAATAAGTAAATGGTGGGGCAAGACCTATTAGTTACACGTTGTTTATGTTTGTGTCCTACAGGTGACATCCTGTAGGACAGACATCGTCTTTGCATTTTGGTCAATGAAAAAAGCCTCACAACAGTTGCCCATCCCTTTTTTTTCCAGTTTATGTTTTGATGATGTATAGTTTTATGGATAAATCCTATTCATAATAATGGAATTTCTAGTATACATGGAATGTGTATATTGTGCATTGCTTCCCTGAAGCAATAATAAGCTGCCTGTGGCATTACAGAATTATATTTAAACCTTTCTAGGAAGGTTATTCTTCAATTGCTTACAGTTTTTTTTTCACTATTCTGTTGCTTGTAATACTGCTTTGAAAAGCAAAGTATTTCCCTCTAGTTACAATGCATTTGCTGACTTCTTGGTTTTCTTTCTTAAATATTCCTCAGTGTCACTTACTTACAAGGCCAAACTACAGACCAGTAAATCCTCCTGTGTGTTATGGTAATATAAATAAGGATGGGAAGCTCTGTGTACAGTGTTCCTCTGCTATTTTTTGAATGGAGACCACCTCCATATTAAAATGTCTTTGTGTTATCAAGGCCACAAGGTCTGCAGTAATAGATCAGCTCTGTCAATATAAATGAGGTCAGAACATATCTTTTTAATATAAATGTATTCTTCTTCCAAGCTAAATTAAAAGATCATAATGCCAGGGAAGCCTTATGGGAGTCTTTGCTTGATTACTGGTCAGGTGAGGACGCAGTACACCACTGCTACTATAGTTTCATATACTTTGTTAGGGAAATTATGTCAATAGAGATGGAAAAAAAATGGGGTTTGCTTTGGTGGATTGAACAACAAATGAAAATAAATAGGAAAAAACTTGCATCAATTCAGGTCAAAATGAAAGAAAAGTAACTTCTGGAGAAGTGAAAAAGCTGAAATTTTGGTGCACAATGACATGTTTAGCTTTGTTTCAGTTGATAACTCTGTTTAACCTTTTTCATTCGTACAGTCTAAGCTTTAGGTGACAAGCTTAATGACTGAAGTAGCAGACTGCTCACTCCATGGTCAATGGAGGGAGACCGAGTTTTTCTTAACGATTCAGAGCAGCATCTTTTTATGCCCTCTGAAGTGCTCTGACTATTTCCATCCTCTGTACAGGGAACCCGGAGAGAATGTAAATTTCCAGTGTAGGTCAATATGAATCCCTTCTACTCATCCCCCTAACTGTTGAAATGTTTCACCTTGTTAAATTGTATAAATTTTTTTTTTCTTGGCAAAATAACTTTTTTTGCCAAGAAATTTGGTCATTTGGACCAGGACGTCACACTTTGGTCAATTTACGAATATTTTTGGTCACCTTCTTTCCATTACAGTCATTTACTTTCCTCCAAGTTGACTAGAAATGTGGTATTTACATATAGCAAAAATGTCTGTCAGGTACAAAAATTTACTCAAACAAACGATACAGGTTTTGACTGGTAACAAATCAAGTTTTCATTGATATTAAGCCGATTAACTCATTTGTGTGGGTTTTGTTTTGTTTTGTTCTGTTTTGTTTTGTTTTTCCAGAGATACAGTATTTGAAATCTGCACACTGCGCTGCCAGGAAGCCTGACTTAAATCAGATGAAAGTTTTAACACTGCTTAAGAAATAAAAACCTATCATCAGGCCTGCTGAACAATGAAAATAGTCTCCATTCATATTTTATTCCGATTCAGCTACCTCTGGAATATAGTAATATAAAAACTTAGCACAAATCATTAGCAGCTTAGCTCCTTTCAACTTAGGTAGTTGTTTGTACTCGTGGTTTTAAATAACACAGCTGTCAAATATGGACTTGGGTAAAAGTTGCTGAAATCAATTCCTTTGCGGAAAGAAGGGTGTTTGGGTTAGTCCACGTAAACTGCAGTGAACATCTCTCTGATCAAGCTTGAGTTTGGGGAAAAGGAGTTCAATGGTAAGTTTCAAGTAAACCCAGAGATACCTTTGTGAAACATTTTGAAATTGCCCATCAACCTAGAGCATGCTTTTGGGAGAAGGATGCACCCTGTCACATGGCTGCCTCGTGTTAATGTGGGATTGCCAAAGGCATCAGCAAAGCGTTACTGATTCCTCTGCCTTTAAAAACATGAAAAAAACCTACTTTATTTCTGTCTCTTCCGATTCAGCTGATATGACAAGATAACTCATTCAGTGTCTCATGTCTAATTGTGGCATGAAGGAGCAACTGAGCAACTGGGGTCGTTGCTTTTCTGTATCTTTTCAGTCACCTGTGTTTCAGTGTCGCTATCACACTCTCCAGGCATTAAAGTAACATGTCATATTCTGTCTTTTCATTTTTTCCAAAACAAAGTCAACCTGGATTCCAAATTCCAGAGATNTTTTTTTTAATTTTTACTTCCTGTGCAAGCTCTGAAATTGTTTCATATGAAGGGTTTTCAAGCAGTTAAAATTAGCCCACCAATACATTGTGTACCTCAGTATCAAGTACTGAAGACTGAAACAATGTTTCATCAATATAGCACTGATTTAACATTGTCCAGCATAGATGCGCAGCTCTCATTAGGCATTATACCTGTGCAGTTCAGAGGATCACCGTGATGGTAGCTGTCTAATGACCTTTTGCCAGCCTGAGGAGCATGGGCTTCTGGCCTCACATGCAGTTGAAAAAAAGAGTTAGGTAGAACTTGCTGCCTGTCCAAAAGGCAGTGTCCACCCTCAGCATAACAGACTTTCAGGTGACGCTAAGCTGGAAGCTCAGCAGGAAGCACAAGTCAGGAACCAAGACAAGCAAGACACTGTTGACCAGGTGATCACTTATCTTTTCCTTTGTGAAATGTAATGCTTGATGAGCTGAGTTGGCCTCTCTGTATGAGAATTCAGTACCTCTCATTGGGTTCCTGCACACATTCCCAATTCAGGTGTTTTCCACCAGAAGTGGCACTTAGCTGATGTTCTGCTGAGAAAGAATAAGTCAATGGCTGAGACAGTGAATTCCGAGCACTGCTTTTGTGATGTATGATTGCACCATAATTTTAGAGTTTTTTCTTAACAAAATTAACATACCCTGTGCTTGAGTCTGACCCAAGACCGAGTACTTCAAAATTTTACTGGTGATACATTTAACCAATTCAAAGGGGAGTTGACTAATTTTAGAAAGAGAGAAGTCAGTAAAAACTCACACTGTAGTTAAAAAACTTGAAGACCTCTGCATATGCTCATGCTTTTTGTAGGTACTTTTCTTTCAATTTAAACTTTTTGTGGTTGGTCATATTTCCTGGAACAGGATACTAGAACTAAGCTTTCGGTTAATAAAACTACTTGCTGAACGAACGTTCACTGTAGAGCTTAGCAGCTAGATTCTCATTTAGGTAAACACAGAGATTAAAACACATCACTGGATGTGTGATACATTAGATACATGAAATATATATAGTAAACCACATCCAACTATCTGTTTTAATCTCTGAGAGATTATACAAAGACTCAGCATTAGAAGAGCTTTGTGGAGGTTGCACAGTCAGCACTCAGAATTTAAGAAATGCCATAATTTCTGTGTGGGCAAACTTATTCAGATCACCTTTTTCCCAATTTAATTTCTTATTTAGATGAAAAAAAAAAAAGCATTAGGGTGCGTTGCTAAGTACATTCAGTGAGTGGGATTTGCTCAGAAACAGTTTATTCCTTCTTCACTGTTCAGTTCGTGCCTCATCTTTTTACTGCATGTTGTTGGAAACCTGCTTTGAAGACAGAGTAATTACTTTCTTGACAGTCTTGACAGACTTTCCTATGGCATCAACACTGTGGTATCTGAGTGCTTCATAAACATTAACTAATAAATCTTCACAGCACTCTTGGGAGGTGATGGCATGATATTATCCAAATTTGACTGATGAGGGACTGAGGGATTCAGGTAAAAAGCATCCATTAATTTTGGGAGTCCACTCTAAGGTGACAAAAATCTAATTTTTCAGAGTGCTTATCCTTCTATAGCACTCTATTTACCCAAAGCACAGCTGTCTTTGACTTCAGTTAACAAACGTAGTCACATTTTAAAAGTCTTTTTCTTTTTTAAAATCAACCCCATTACTCTAAATGTTTAATTTGAAACCTCTCATCTTTGAGAAAATATCAGTGAACACAATGGAAGGCGGACAAAATCTCTCCTGCAATTACGATGGGTTACATGGTGGTTCTGCAGCTGTGGGAGAGACCCACACTGGATGCTCTGACACAAGATAGCTGGCAGCTCTGAATCTGACATCCTTGGGTACCTTATTTCCCAAGGGAAACACTGCATTCTGGAAACACTGGTCCATTCTGCCTGAGATCTTCCTAGAGGCAGGCAGCCTGGGAGCTCTGGTGACCCAGTTCTTGGGCAACCTGCCTGATGTGACTCCAGAGGCCACAACCTCTAGGCAGCACCATTTAAACAGATCCTCTCTGACTGAGGAACCCAGGCTCTAGCCGCACAGCTCGGCTCTCACCTTCACAAAAGGGAGCCTAGGACCACAGAGAAACTCAGTACAAAAGTCACATCTCCCTGTTTCTACATTCTTTGCTGTGAAGTTAGGACTTAGGACATGGGAGGACTCTAGAGTAGTCTGCAAGTAGGGGACTTCTCAGAGTCACAGCTGGTAAGATTCCCCTAGAAGTCACTCAGAAAACTTGCATCTCAGTTTATCTAAGCAACTATAGATTTGTGGGACTATTTAGCTTGCATAGCATTTTGAAATGTGGGTATTTTTTCACAGTAGAAAAAAATATCTGTAACATAAATGTCATTTCTGTGTCCCAGACTTTCTTTAAAGTCTCGGTGCTGGAATACTAGATTTGTACATAAAATGGTGAAAATTATTTTCACACAGTTAAAATATATTTAAAGGTGTTTTTACATGGGAAAAAAATTTATAATCATCCTTAGTATCCATCTTAGAAATAACTGAGTCATTTGAGCCAAGGCAGGAAATGACAAAAATGCTTTTCTTGGTTTGGATTCTGAGTTTCTAAGTGCAATGATAAATGATAAAAAATGGATTAGTAATAGCACATACAGAAATCTGATAGTATTTTAGTAGCACAAGGAAAAGGAAGGCTATGTTAGTAAAATTGTTCTATTTAGGCACATTAATCATATTTGCATATGTTAAACATATTTGCATACATATATATGTATGTATGTAGAGAGAGAGATATATAAATCGCACATATTGCTTACACTGGCCAGATGGTAAATGCATTTTTTTTAAATTTTAAAATTACTTTTAATTCATTTAATTTTAATTAATTAATTAGGTCAAAGACCTAATGAGAACATCTTGTTTGATCTTGTTTATATTACAGATCATCAGGCAAGACCAAGTATTTCACTGCTCAGAAAATAAATGTAAACAACAAAACATGTAACAATGAAGTGAGTTTTCTGCAGTGACAAGGACATGGAGAGAATAGAAGAACTCTTTTTAAGTCAGAAATTGTGAAAAATGAAGGTTTCCTCTGGAGAGGAAATTTATTTCCCTACACCAAATTAAGTTATTTTTATTTATTTATTTATAAAGTATACTAGTTGGGGGGCTCAGAAGTTCATACTTCTCCATGTCTTACCCTTCTCCACAGCTAAACTCTGTTGCTTCTGAGGGAGGTAAGAACCCTTGCCCCCTTGGCATCAAATAAGGTGTCGAGGAAAAACTGTTATTTTCAATTCTTTACAGGCATTTTGACAAATCCCAAAGCATGAAATTTGTAATCCTTATCTTAATGCAGAACTACAGAGCATGTGGGGGATGTGCATGCAAGTCTCCCTGGGGCTCAGAAATAAAAGACATGACTGATATTAATCCCATCCGAAGAGTTCAAACCCAGATAGATTCTCCAGCCTTACTCTTCCTTTCATTCCATGATCACAGGCCAAGGAATTTCTTCCAAAAGAGAAATTAATTCTGTTTGGAGAAATATATCTAATCTCACTTTACAGGCTCAAGGTGTTAGTAAAGCTAAATTGTTGAAGTATTTAATCGCTGTCATTTCTCTGAAATTTCACCTTTTGTGAAATTTCAGCTACTTTGAAGTCAAGCTGTCTAATTTCCATTTCTAGTCATTGGATCTTGTTATGTCATTGTCAGCAAGGTTCAAAGGCCTCCCACTATCAAGAAGCTATTTCATGTATTCATGATCAAGCACTTATTTTATAAGTTGAGCTCTTTAAGTCTCATATCATGCAGCTGATTTTTCCTCTCCCCTAGTTTGTTACTTTGGCCCTCCTTTGAACTGCCTTTGCATTCTCACATCCTTCATCTGTGGACAACAGAGAAGGTACAGCATTGCTAGCAGTGGTCTTACTAACACTGGGTGTTGGTCCATAGTTGTTTGTTGACAGAGCTTCTAATTAGTCTGTCACTGTTGGCAGAGTCTCTTATGCACTGTTAATGTTACATACAATCACTTCCAAGTTAACTTTTCTGTAATATTCCTCTTTTAAAATACGGAGGAAATACCACTCTAGCGGTCTAGCTGTATACAATGTATTCACTATTTTGCAAGCAAATCTACGGGTCAGCTTTATATATTTATTATTGCTTTGTATTTGCTTTACTTATATTTGCTTTATATATTTAATATGTTAAAATGAGTCTGTAAATTATTTTAATCTCCCATGTATTATTCCCTCTTGTATACTACAGGAAAGGTCATTTTTCTAACATGGTAGTACAAAAGCTAAAAATGGATACCATCATACTAAATGAGATCAAAAGCATTTAGTGAACCAAAGGAGAATGAGTTCTTCACTATAAACCAGAATAATGAGTGTGTCAGTGTCTTCTTATGCTGACGTCACATTTGTGGTTTTAGCTTTTTATTTTGTTCTTCAGATTTTTTTATAAGTTTAGTCCTTCAAGACACTGCTGATCAAGTAAGACTCTGCTTCTGTGCAGTTACTACAGCAGTTTTCATCTTGGCCCACGCTTCTCAGTGTATACATGGTCCATCCTGCTGACTGGGTGTAATTCAACAGTATCCTCCACCAAAAGCCAACCCTTCTCAAATACCAAGCAATTTCTGAACCTCACAAGGCTGCTGAGGAGGCAAATTTATTGCAAATGTTTTCAAGGACTTTGATGCCTGATGCTTTGAATTGAGTTATTGTGTCAACTAATTGGGCAGTGTGTTTATGTATATGTGTGTCAGGAATACACACCAATGAGCAGTAGTGTACTTTACCACTGCATATATAGCATAAATGCAGATGGCTACTTCAAATAGCCCATGGAATGATTCTAAAAGTGCATGGAATGAAACAGTGATAGAAAAGAGCAGGTGTTTTACGAGAGCTGACTCTATGAAGATTTCTCTGAAATAGTAGTCTGCAGAATGAGAAATTACTTAAAGCAATGAACACTGCTACTGGAGGAAGGCTGATCACAAGCTAACTTCCAGTAAATACTTCATTCCACTACTGCTCTGTGTATGCAAGACACTGATTTGGATAATACCATTTTTTTTCAGTCTATTTTTCCCAGACAATGATTATTGCTTCTGGGCACCCAATCAATCACTTTCATAAGTGGCTGGAATTTCTAAAACAACAGATACATCTGTTTCAGATAACGTAATATATTTTGTTGGGATTCTCAAGTAGAACCTAGCTCAAAGCACACTGAAATCACTGAAAAGTAAACTCCTTAGATGTGTGCCACAATAAAGCATCATGGTGTTAAGTACTGTATGAAAAACATCATCTTCTTACGGACAAATAGATAGAGTGTTACTCTCAATTTCCCAGAAGTTATGGCTTATGATTATTATTTTATGGTGTGACTATGTTTTATATTATGAAAAGAAGCATAGCAAAGCCTCACATTTCTTATTTGTTTTTACAAGTTAATGCTGCTGTCTTTAAAAATCCATTTCTACAGCTTACTAAATAATCACTAGAGATACATGACATGAGGAAAATAAAATAAGAAATAATGTTTATCTTGTCTCCAACAGAATTACTTTTACTGAGATTCAGAGAAGCTTTTGCTCTTAAGTATTATTCATATTTGTCTACAACTTTCTTCCTCATTCTGGTTCATAGGGACTATGCCAACTTACGTTTGCCTTGTACTCTGCATATAAACAGACTTTTATACAATTGAGACTGATAGAAATATTTGTCACATTTTATTCTGATTTTATATATTTGATTCCAAACATTCTGTTATGATGGCTGAAAGACCAGCATTGCACTCACTGCTGCCAATTCTCATCAGTGAGTCTTGCAATATGTTATTTTTCTCTAGCAGGCCATAGCCCCAAAGTCATGTGGTTATGTGAGATTCAGCTTTCCTTTAAAAGGGAATTATTTCTAACCCTTAGAGGAAAGCTTGAATATATAAAGCCTATATTATTTAAAAAAGCCCAAACACCACCCTAAATAAATAATGAGGGGTTTTAAAATTAAAAAAATATGGATTTTTTTTAATTTTAAAGGCAATAGAATACAATTTTAGAGACAGACATATTTACAGGCATCAGGCTAGCAACAGAGAGAACCTAAAAGTAAAAAAAAAAAAAAAAAATTAAAAAGATTAATTTGCCCAATTACAGAGAAATCTAGAAAATAAACTCACAGTGGACATAAGATTTCAACTTCATCTTTAAGGTTGTCTTAGTCTAGATACAATAAAGAAATCTGGGATACGGAGCTTGATTTTCTACTACTTCATATCTCTTAAATCATTTCCAGCTATGCAAAAAGGTAGTAAAATGCTGTATGCAGATGGGTTGAGCAGAGAATCAGGCTAGTGGTTGTTAAAGAGATGGTGTACTAACTTGGAGAGGCATGAATTAAAAATCTGTTTAAAAACCCCCAACAAACTATTTTCTCTAAAAGTGAATTACAAATTACTCCAGCAGCCCTGAATGTTCAGTGATTTTTCTCCCCATCCAAAATCCTTCCAAATGCTTCAGTTCCTGAATGGCCTCATTTAGCGACGTTGCTTTGAATGCCCAGACATGAAGATCAGTGAGGTTACCTACAGATGTACAGACACGTACTGCATACTCCCACACTGGGCTATATAGTTGTCAAGAAAGTGAGGAGTGGCGTGGGGGCCGGACTTTAGTGCTGAAGCTGAGGAGCTGAGGTTAGGGTAGGTTTTCTGTTGGTGTTTTTTAAATAAAAGGGCAGGGATAAGCAGGAGTAAAGGTTTGGAGGGGGAAAAAGAGGTTGAAGAATGGATCTAGGCTGAGCTGGAAACTGAAAAACTGGCATTGAAAAGATCAGAAGTTTAAAACTATTCTGTTTTACCTCTACTAAATTTTGCCAGGGTTGGCATTTTGTTGCTTTTGCTTTGAAACAGGCTGAGGAAAGCTGTAATCCTGATGTACTCTTATGGAGAAAAGGCATATTCTGGAAATGCAGACATGGGCTTTGAGGTAGGAGGATGTGCTTTGTAGTTCTTTTCTCCCCTCTTTTTTTACCTTCTGCTTTCCTATTACTTGAGGCTATGACTGATACAATATTCATAAAGAATTGTCTTCTCATATTTTGGAGTAAAGTTCACAAAGATTTCAAAATGCAGATAAATTAATGCAATGCTCCAGGAGTCAATGGAGTTTGGTTGGAGATGGTTGAAATTGGGTAACTTGCATTTACAGCCACTGCCACATATTTAAATGCAACTCATTTCACAGTGTTTTCAGAACAAGTGTACCTATAGAGTTGTCAAAAATAAGGTTCTGTTGAGCCAGCCACAAGAAGTAGTCTTGTATTCCTGTGGCTAAGGCTTCTGGACTAAATTCTCCCTGGAATCATATCTTGTTGGGAAGCTGATTTTAGGGGGACAACTAGTAGAAGAAAGGATAGAAAGCAAATTCATAGACCTGTAGATTGAAACAGCTGATGTTTTAAAGGCCATGATACACCTTCACCCAAAAAGCTGCCATATTACTCAAGTTTATATGAAGTGAATAGTAGGGAAACAAATAACCTATAACCTGCAATCAGGAGAGACAAAGGCATCTGAGAGGAATATATGGAAACAAACATGTTCAACTTTTACATTCTTATTAGTTGTACTTGAGTGGGGCTCATGGTGAGCAAGAGTTTTTTTGCACATTCAACCTATGTGAAATTTTCCACAGGGAAAATTAACTTCCTCTGAATGTCATTCTGTAATAGATTCAGTCCTGCAGTTTGTGGTCCTAGTCTCAGATCACTCTAACACAGACATATTTTTCTGCTTGAATGAAATTTCTTTGCCTTCGAGTTGCGATGCTGTACCATGATTAGAAAGTTTTAGGCATAGTATTTTACCCCTCAAACTGTGGGCTATATTACAATAATTTTTTTTTTCTGATAGCCACTCATTCAGCAGAACAGTTAAGTACCTGTTTAATTGCTAATGTGAAGAAGATAACCTGTTGATTGTGCAACAGGGAGACATGTGAAACTGGGCAAAAAAAGGTTTGGTAGATGTCTATTTGTCTTCATCTTTTGGAAGAAAAATCTGGAAAATTCCTTTACAACAGATTACATGGTTATGGCTAGAAGATTTTAAAAAAATTCTCACCTTCCTATGGAAAACAGAAAATAATTACTTTATCATTCTAGAGAACCCTGTTTCACTGTGAATTTTTTATCAGAATGTCCACAGGGTTTTACTTTTCATAACTTTTCCCCGTCATTGATAGCTCTTTGCTAAAATTTGGCGTAAGGTGGATGTGGGTGTGTTTGTGTTGCCATTATTATCTGCTTGCTCTTTGAGTGATCTCAAGTCTGTTTTTCCTTGGAAGCTAAAAAGAAGAGAATTACAATGCTCAACTTCTACCTTCTCACGAGATGGTTTCCCAACACAGAACCTTATGTGAATATTGTTGTAGGTTGGTGGGGAGCAAGAATGATTCCTAGTCCCTTATCTGGAAGTCTATGCATATGAGGTTCATGAAAGAAATTGAAAAGGAGCATGTAAGGAGAAGGGGAATAAGACACATATTTGATGAAAATAAACAGGAACAGCATTGCTTGTATAACAAAGTCTGGGATGGGATTCTCTGTACTAAGAGGGAAAACAACAGTGAGGGAAGAGTTATTCAAACTAAACAAAATTGTCACAGGAACAACTGTGTATGACTATATACATTTGACTAAACTTAGAAGGTAATACAAATCAGTGAAAAGAATTTGTGTAACACTTTGAAAAGAGAGAGCAGCTGGAGGGAGAAGCTCTCTGCTTTTAAGATAGGGAAAAAATTGTGTTTCACAAGAATCAGTTAGCTGCTTAAGAGGTGAAAAAAACTAGACTAGTGCTATGAAGTACCTAGAAGCTGGGGATATACAGAGGATGGTGACCCAAATCCATCCTCTAACTCAAAAGGAGCAAAGACACATATTGCACTTCCTAAAAGAGAGGCCACCAGCCTTTACCATTTTTTTACTCTCTATGCTTCCCTAAGAACCACTTGGCAGAAGAGGAATGGAAGAACTTCTCTTTGCCACAGAGGAAGATGAGGGGTTTGTCAGCACTGCAATAAATATCTCTCAATATCAACAAATACCTCTGATAAATACCTTTTTTTATAATAATAAGTAATTTCAAAATTTGAACTTTACCAAGACAATGAAGATGCTGAGGTAAAAAAGGTGTTTAAAAATCCTGTATCTTAACTGGAAACTCAAAGTGAATAAAAGAACAGCCTGTTTTAAAGAACAGGAAATAAATTAGTTACTTATTAGTATAAAGCTAATAAAGCTTAGAAAAGCTTAACTGAGCGTGGATATAGCCCTGACCTGAACTTAGGACTGCAGAAACTTAGGAGATAAAATTGTCCAAATAGAAAAAAAAGGCATATGTATAATAACTTAAAAGATTGGAGCTATTTAGGTGGAATGTTTTTTATTTGGTCTATTTGTGCCAGGGAGGTATTTGGAGAGAGGCAGAAGCAAGCCAGAGCACAGAGGGAAAAACTGAAGGTGCCAAAACTTGCTATGGCTACAAAAACACAAGTCTTGTGGCAGAGTACTGACTAAAAGTGCCTTGTAGCTGTGAGATACAAAACCATCTCTATTTCTTTATCCCTGAAAGGCTTAGTAGAAAAACAGGATTGTACCAAAGATCCCTAATTCAGTTACTGTTGTCAGAATCCAAACTAGTTATTCAAGTAAAAAAGAATAATACTGGATTAAGAGATTCATAATTTGTTTACTTATCTAAATCTATTTTTTTTAAAATGTTAGTGTATGTCCAGCTTGGTTAGATACTGATGAATTGTTTAGGGTGCTTTTCCTTCAAGAAAGCACTCTGGGATCTGATACCACTGGAGTGCTCTGTATCACTTTCTTCCCACTGGCTTCCCTTCAGTTGCCCTCAAGGAAGGAATAACCTTCCCCATTTTCCAGGTTTCCTCAACTCAGAGTGTACATGCTAGGCCAAAGAAAATGAAGCAGCTTTTCTGCCTGCTGCCCAGATATAACTTTGTAAAGGATCAAAACCAGGTAAACTTGTAGTAATTGTGAATAAACAAATCAAACAATTACACAGTCTGTAACAGAAAGGGTGTGAGGTTGGAAAACCTCCTATCCTCCTGAGCCTTACAGCCGGGCAAACAGACATGAAATAGCTGAGTGATTTGCTCAGGGTCTAGTCTGTGAGTATGAAGTATCAGTGTTTTGGGAGAAGTCAGCTTTGCAGGGACATCTGTGTGATACTTAAAAGTAATAATTTCTTTTAAAAATGTATGAAGATGTTTCCAACAAACATGTTTTGTCCCTTTCTTCCCCTTGAAATTTGTTATTCTTCCTTTTTTCTCCTTTTGATGTCAAATTAGAATTTAGGCTGGCATTATCTTGAAACATCTGGAAACTGTAAATCCAGAAGGAAAAACCTTCTCTTGTTGTGAGTAACTAGAAGATCATAGAATTCCTAAAGGTTGTTTTTTTACTTTGGCTTTCATATCTGGGAAGAAAAGGATTTTTATGCTTTTTACACCCTAGTGACACAATGTTCTTGTGAGGACATTCCTTCCTACCACCAACTTTCTTCAGAAAACACACCTTATATTAATGGCAGTTGATTCCAGTTCATCAGAAATTATATTTGCTACTTAATCACTGACTTTAGTGGTAGAAGGCTGCGTTCTTAGAGTGCACATCCCTGACTCCACCTGTGCGAGACACTTTGATCCTGCCGCATCATTTTCAGCGATATTTCCCAAAACTGATGAACTGGACCTGTAAAGGAAGTAAGGCAGACTTAGATGTAAACTTCCCACTATTTACGAGGAAATATTGCACTGGTATTGGCTATTTTCTATTTTAAAATCTATCTTAAGAAAATTGACAATTGGCAGTTCTTTCATGTGCTAAACAACAGACTGGCAAAAAGCTTGAAGCTTAAATTATTTCCACTAGAAAGTAGGTGTTAGTGGAAAACAAACACTGGCACAGTAAACAACACTACAAAAAATACTGGAAATACCAGTTCTAATAATTGATAAAAATGAACTGCTCTGGATCCAGGTGTAGATACAGGCTAGACCTATGTTAGAGGGATAACAGGGGCTGCATAGTCCCAAGATCAAGTTATCATATGGCATTGGACAGTGGGTTTTTTTGGGCAGAGATTTAACTTTCTCCCTGAAATATCCATGTCCCAAATTCACTGCTGGTAAACATTTCAAAGTCCTGAAAGGTTCATAGGTAAAATGCCAGCTCATTAGTTAGTATCCCCTTCTAGAATGCCTCACCCCTGGAGATTGATCAGGAAGGAATTCTTCCAAGAATCCCCTAACAAATTTCCTGACAGTATTTTTGCACAAGGTTTGTAGCAATCCAATGATCAATGCCATGTTTGGCCACATAGTTCCTAAATTATTTTACCCTAGCTATTAATGCTTGATAGGAGACTGGTTCATATTTGAATTTAACAATCAAGCAATGCATGCTCATTTTTCAAAACAAAAATACAGATCCTTTTCAAATAAGCGACAGCATGTTCCCAACACAGCTTGTGGTAAAACTGCAAAATGGTAAGTAGGAAACATATTTAGTAAGAGCTGTGTATCAATAACAGACCTGAATTAACAATGCATTAACATCAGCCTGTTCGTCAAGGCAATCAGAGGCGGGAGGTGAGGGAAAGAGAGAGCACTTCCTCCTGCTTGCAGTATGCTTGTGGGAGTCTCTGAAATTAAGGACATGTATGAACAGAAGCACATACATAACTGTGCTTATAGTATGCTAAAGGCTAAAGCAATGTGCCCTGGAGTTACATAGTAAATCTTTAAGTACATTATAGTCATCTAGATATGCTATATCTATATTACAACTGTTTTAGAACATATAAAGGAAGTCTTAGAAAATAAAATTTTCTTCTGAAGATGTTGCAATAGGGCAAACTGGAAAATTGAAAGCTATATTTTAATAAGAAAAACGGAATTAAAAAATCTCACTCTATCCCATGAAAAGTTCAGTTCTAAGGATAGTTTTCTGACCAGAAAAGGGCAATAAAAAATTTGAGCTCTGTCACCTGATACCTTTGACATTCTGGGTTTAGTTACTGTCTAGCAACTCTAAATCTCTCATTTCATCCTCTTCCTTCTCCATTACTCACCCCTATTGCACTGCTGATTCATCATGGTGCTAGAAATAATTGTAAGATCACATTCATTATTTACAAAAGGGGGCCTCACTTATCTCAGTTCTTGGCACTAGTTAATTCTATCCAAGAAGCTTCTGGATCAGCTATATGAATAGAACCTGGGACAAGTATGTCTATGGAGGGAACACCATCACTTTCTAAAATGTGTATTAATTTCTTCCTATTTTTGATCATATGCTAATTTTAATTAGTAGTAGGATTTCATTGTGTTGAGTCATTCTTCAGAAAAGAGAATCTGAAATTCAGCTATTCATGCAGGATTAAAGGTATTTCTATTTATTCGGTGATTTCAGAACAATCAGGATAGATGAGTATTTGTACAGGGAATAAGGAATAGCATTGGCAACGCCTTTGGAAATTAATTAAAGCATTTTATAGACAATTTAGTTGAATCAAGTAATGAACTGAGAAGACCCATGTTTTTAATGCATGTCAGGGGCACTTGGGTATTTAAATGTTGTCCCAACTGAATATTCATTCATTCATTCATATCTCCCATTTTTTAAATACTTAAAATTGCCTTTTAGCCATGCAAGAGCACTCTACTCTTCATTTTCACTGGTAAGGGATTTTAACATATTTGAAAGACTTAACTCTGAGTCAATTGCTATTGTAGACCCATCAGAATGGAACTACCTTTTTAATGGAACTACTGTAAGCTCATTGTCTTGTGTTTTGTCTCTGCAATATGTCAAAATGAAAGGTGCACTATTGATCTAATCTAATTTAATCCCTTTCTAGCGACATAAAGCTGAGTTAATACAGCAATGGGAACCATGCAATATTTTCAGACTTAATTTTATAATTATGAAAGTACAGGCACATCTAAATTTCATCTGATTTACTTCTATGTTATAACAGGTTTTCTTTAGACTTTTATGCAAGGATGGAATGGGAAATGTAAATAAAAAAGTGTTCTTGGAAATGATGCTACCATTTTAATCTCAAAGGGAAACATGCCATTTAGAATAGACATTTGCTGGCATCAGATAATTGTTGAGCTTTTGAGGTCACATAGTTTCAAATTTTCCATTCTGACAACTCTGCAAAACTCTGGAAAATTTAAAGGGGTGACAAAATTGTCACGTACGACAAAGCAAATGAATTCTAATTAGTGCTAACGGAAATCTGTGAAATTTGTGCCAACTGTTGACAAGCAGGACTGAAGGAACAATTAAAACTCTTCCATTCTGAAGTCAGGGCTAAACAAAGACGCATTCACTAGGTTATGTAGTTATCATTGCCAAGTTTCCTTTGTGATAAAAACATTCTGGTTTACGAGTTATCCATAAAAGATTTAGAATTACAGAATTACCCTTTTTCTTCTGTTGAGAACTTACCAAACTAGAAAGTGAAGCCAGCTCTTCAGCAGCGCTAATTGTTGTGAATGCACACATGTGCGTGCGAATGCACGGAATTCTTAAAATAATAATACAAGAGAGTAATGTTTGCAGGTTAGAGTGCTACGGCCTTTTCAGTCCTAAAATCCATTATGAGGAAGGCAGGCATTCCACTGGTTAAATAAAACCAGAGTACAAACTGAAGTAAGATATTTTTCTCATCTGCAACACTCTTTAAAGAGGAATGAAAATTATCATTGCTTTGACAAACCTTGTTGATTTTCCCTCCACTGAAACTGGAATTAACATTGCTGATTTTGTTGCAGAATCACAACTTTAGCTGAAATGACACTTTATCTTGCCAAAGCATATTTGCTCATGTAGTGCACCTGCTTCATCACTGATGTCAGCTGAGCCCTGGAAAGGGTGATTTCTAGAGAAACACTACTGTAGAACCAGCCATAATACTATAAAACTTATAGGCAACTGCTCTGTTTCTATCAGGAAAAAAAAGGGAAAGAAAACAGCAGGTATGAGCTAGTGAGGCTGTTAGTGCAGCATTTACTAGCATTATGGTGGAGATGTTAAGCACCCAAAACACCAGTATTAACGTGTTTTAACTAATAAAGTGGCCCACAGGAAGTTAAAAATCTTCTCTGCACTCTCACGCACCTCACATATGTATCTCTGACAGCTCCCTGTGAAAGCATCTGGGGCCTGACCTAGTTTGCAGGGTTCAGTTAGAAAAATTAAATGTGGTGTGAAAGGCCTTGTGGCGCTCTGTTCATATGCATGCTAAGTAAGTCCCTAAACATGTGAGCTTGCTAGCAGGAACATGACGACACTTCTGAGAGGTTCTAGCAAAACCCTGCACACAGTGAAAGGCAGGAGCCTTACTCCAAAGACCACTTCTTTCTACTATCTTTGGCAAATTCTCAACAATAAAAAGAAAAAATACAGTCATTTAAACTCAGTGAAATGTCTTTCAGATGTTAACTAGTGAAGTAACAACCCATATTTACAGAAGTTCCACTGATAATAAAATTAATAGATTTATGCTTGAGTATATTAAAAAACTAATTATAAAGCATTGAATTTTGTTTTAAAGTATCAAATACTTTCTTCTTTTATCTGTCCTTTGCCTTTCCCATTCACACTGCTTCTCATTTATTTTTCCTTGTTTAATTCCTTGCCCATGTAGAAATGTCACCGAGTACTGACAAGCATTGTGAACATAAAGCCAAGGTAGCGATTCCAGCCTACTCAGCTATCTGTAGCAGTCCACATTCACGTATAAGCTTAAGGAGACTCTTCTAAGCATTTTAATACGTCAGTTAGGCTCCCTTAGACTTGCATCTGATTATTAACATTTCTCAAGTGTATATTATTGCACTCCGTCCCACCACGTCCCCTCCTGCCACAAGCTCTGCCTGCACTAGTGTCCAAAGATCACGCTAACACTGTAGCTCCACTTTTTCTGCTTTATTGCTGAGCAGCACCACAGACTGTTTAACAGCACTCAGTGACAATAACATTACAGAATCACAATTAGGGTGGAAAGGGACCCCCAGAGGCCATCTTAACCCACCCCCCTGCTCAGACAGGCCTAGGCTGATTGGGTTGCTCTGAGCCACGTCCAGTTCACTCCTGAGCTGCTGCGCACACCGCGAATACTGACAACAAACAGCAGCCTGGCACCCTGCCCTGCCAACGGCCGCCCCTGTTCTAACTGCCCCCTCAACGGCTGCCCCTGTTCAAACTGCCCTGCCAACGGCTGACCCTGTTCAAACTGTCCCCCTCAACGGCCACCNCGGCGCCCAAGCCGGCCCTGTGCCGGAGCGACTCCCCCGCCCTGCGCCGTCCCGCAGGACAAGGGGCCCGCCGCGGCCCTCACGGCGGCAGCTGAGCCAGGGCCCACGCGGCAAACCAGGTACGAAAGTAGTCCTAACTAAATCTAGTCCTGACTCAATGAGTATGAGGTAGAAAGGCAGTGCCATTAGACGAACCAGGTCAGGCTCAGCCTTCCTCTGTGGTCTGCAGGTGCTACTAATTATGCTCCTGCGAACCACAAACTACAGTTCGCCAGCTGAGAAATAACAGCCTTTTTGTTCTCAAAGAGGAGTTTAAACAAGTTGTTCTCAAGGCACGTGGCAAACTGTTCTTTTAACTTGCCTGGTTTTATACTGTTACCACAGTGTTATCACCTAGGTGGCACTGTGTGTCCCCTAAGCAGAAGGATGTTACTGATAATTCTGGATTTGATGAATGGAACATATTTGACAGTTAATTTTGGTGTGTTGTTTTTTTTTTTTTCCTGGAGATGAACAAGGTGCACAAAAATTCATTAAGAATTTGGGATGTCCAAATACTGCCATAAATAAGCAAGTCTGCAGAATATTCTTGAGTTTTGGTGATCAGAAAAATACCCATAGTTCAATTAGTAGTGTTATTTACAGTAATATTTGGTATCATTCAGTCAAAAATATTAGAAGTAGCAAAACTTGGTGCTTTTATTTATTTATTTATTTTTAACATTCGTTGCTAGCAACTAATAACTGAGGGATAGATTGCTTCTCTTTAATTACTGAGCAGACCAACATTAAAGTTTTCTCATTACCTGTTCTGCGTGGTCTTCTACACAAGCATTCTCCTGAAATACTGTTCATCCAAATCCTGTCCAGCTCCATGGACTGTTCACGTGCTGCTGGCTGGCATCAGTTCAGTTGTGCAGAGTGGTCTGCTAAAGGCACAACCAGGGTCCAACTCATTCTTCACCTCACCTTTGCCTTTGCTCTGGAGAGGAAAAGAGAGATAATTAAGCAGAAAGAACATGGAGTGATTCCTATCCATGTGCCTTTGGATCCAAAGTTACCCTCTGCAAGGTAGAGGGGAGTCTTTTACATCTTCGTATGTCAAAGCAGGAAGCATAGGCCCAGGCAGGATATGTTCTAATCTAAAACTGAAAGGTATTCCAGCAAAGAAAAGCAAGCTGCTGAAGTCTTTCTGTTGAACTAAAATAACATTTTTTACTAATTACTTAATGCTAGCTCTCCAATATGATAGTGTCTATAGATTTGTCTTTTAAATAGCCATTAACAGTAAAAAGATAAAATGGAAAAGTGACAGAGAATTAATGAACAGAGATTTTACATCTCACGGACCACTGTTCAGACTTTTTAAATAAACTGAAATACTGCATAATTTATGATGTACGGTTAAAATAATCTATTTCAAAAATTAAACAGAGTTGAAGGGTTAATAGAAATTTATTAGGCTTGAACAGAATATGGCATCTTTGAAGAAATTTATATTAGGCTAAGTAAGGAATGTTATTGAATTAAAATTAATGAGCAGAGAAAACGTACTCATCTGTACTGTTCCCAGTGATTGCAGGTAACCTGAGATGAAAGAAAAATAAATGGGTTTCTAGAAGTTCTAGTCATTTTTGCCTATATTCATCTTACTTTATTTCAGCCATCAAAAAAGATACAGCTCTAATCTAAGGTAGTCATCCAGGCTCTCTCTACTCAGTGGAGCGAAATAGCTATCTCCAGAGAGCTATTCATTCCATCTTAAGATGGATGAGATGAATTACCTTTTTCAGTGTCCATCTCTCCTCATTGACTACAGAGGAGTGTAGATGGCTATTTTAGACTAAGAATGGGATTTATTTCCCCAGTCCTTTGTTCTCCAAAATCTAGATGTCTAGGGTAAGGATTGGGCTACAACAACTTAAGGCTTTTTACTTTTTGTGAGTCTAGAAGGCAACCCAGTGAGGATTTCATGGTTAGCATCTCTATAGGCATCAATCTGGCAACCAACAGCAGGGCTTATCTGGTAATTATATAGCTTCCTTTGTGACTGCTATTCCAACCAGTGCACTGAAAGCACAGTCAAATCCTTTCCATTATAGAGGTTGACTGGGTTCTTGTTATTTTGAACCCATATACTCTTCTGGCCTCTCATGTAGCCTGTACCTGCCATGCCTTCTGATTTGGGCTATGGAACTGGTGACAGAAAGCACTTATTTGAAAGCAAAGAAGGTGAAGAGGCCATGTGGCTACTCCATCTGCTACCTCCTGTTTCCTCCTTCCCCCACAGTACAGGTGCAGGTATTTTCCCATAGGCTTTCTGTGCAAACCTCCTTCCGTATTTTTTGTATGTACCAAGAAAACAAAGATTATAAATGCTAATCACCAGCATTTATTTACATTTACCAATAATTTTCTTTTCCTTCCCATAGCAGGTTTCACTTCTGGTGATAAATCAACACTTCATCTGTTAGTGCTAATTAGCTTGTGTCATGTTCTCCACAGTAATATCACTTAGGAAGCACGTTCCTTAGGGAGTCGAGTAACAAGCCAGATGTCAAAAGTTCAGTCGAAGACCAGTAATCCAAAAATTGACATTCAGCCACTCTGATACCTTAATGTTTCTGCGTAAGCATCTGATCTCTAAAGATAGATACTTAAAAAACCCTAAACCTTCACCTTTAACTAAATTGGAATTTCTAAATATCAGTGTTTTAGTAATGTTTAAAGAAAAATGACAGTGAAGCATGAATGGACTTTCTTCAATCTGGCATACTGTGTTGATAGGCCAAACAGGACAACACAAGAGCAAAACAAGACTGAAATAAATCAAGAGATTCTCTGTGTAGAATGATTAAATTCTCCCCCTTACCCACCCTTTTCTCTTGCGTGTGCAAGACTCAAATTCAGTATCACACATCAAGATACTAGCAATTTTTTTTAAAGAAAGGGACATATTGGTAGGCAGAAGGAGTACTCATCAATGTAAGAAAGTATTATAGCCCTTATTTTGAAAAGATGTCCAACATTATACCTCAGGGCTTAAGCTGTTCTGGTAGTATTAGCAATCAGGGGACAGACGGAGACAGCACATGCTGTGGATGGACATTTCATCTGACGCAGTGTGGAAATTCTTACTTCGTCTGCTTGGATTGTTGGATTGTGCACGTTGAAAACTGAAGTAGAGAGAATTGAGGTAGTGGGGAGGAAGAGGAGAGAGAAGGAAAAGAAATAACATAGGAATTGAGTATAGAGTATGACACTTCCATACCAGAAGAAAAAGGGAATATAACAAGGTTGGCAGGAAGCTGTTCAGTGATTCTTCACGTGGCCACATATATCTACAAGAGGCAAGTTATCCTTTCCATTATAATTTCACCTCTCTTGTCCCACGAATCCCACTTATAGTTTGGTTTCAACAAGTATGACAACTCTACAATTTTGATATGCCCGCGAGGAAAATTGCCTCAGTAAGTCATGTCAGGCCCACTCCTCATACTTCCCACATCTCATTTAGATTTAGTGATTTCAAAATTATATAGCAGCTGAATAGGAAAGCGCTCTGCAGAGATCACTGATTTGTGCTGTTGTCCTCTGGGGCTTCAACAAAGATTCTCTTTGCATTGCACTCTTACAGAAAATCGCCTCCATATCATCCTCTTAGTTCCTGTGCTGAACCATACAGTCCATATGACACTCGAGCAGCGAACTAACATATCTGAGACTCTTAAGCAAAACTTCTGTTGCCAAAGCTAAATTCCTGGCTTTAAGATGGAAGTTACTCTCGGCTAAGTGAGTTTAACTGCTGACTAGTGCTGAGTTCATGCTAAGTTATGGTGGTTCCCAAAGTGTCTTTGGAAGATATCTGGGGAGAAATCTTGTGCCAGTGAAGCTGTCTTTCTCTTTATTCACCTAGACAGGGGTCGAAAGTTCCTTCATTTTGGAGCTTCTGTTAGTATCTGAGTTAAATAACCCATGTAGATAAAGCAGCTTTGAGGCTGCTCTTTACCCTGCCTGTCAGTGTAAAGAGCTTGTCATTCTCCACAGCAGCATTTTTAAACACATTCACAGGTGACGCTATTTCCAGACTCCTGACCTTATTTCTGAGGTCTGTCATCAAGCCTTAATTCATTTGATAGTCCAAAATAATCTTAAAAAAGCTTAAATAAATATAGGTAAAAGCTTTGCAAAGCATAAGTCACACATAATACAGCCCCAGTTTGGCTTTAGTTATTTGAATAGAAAATAAGATAACTAGAAACTGTTGTCAGGAAGAAGAATCAGAAATAACAAATCACTCAGGGCTTTCCATGAGCAAAGATTGAAAGGCAGCTTCATCCAAAATAGACCAATAGTTTTGTTTTTAACCATGAAATAATTTAAAATTAGTAATAGATGTATTTGTTTGTTTTATGTAGATTAGAATCATATGGTAATATTCGCTTACCTCATGCAGAGTAAGAAAATAATTCTGTATTAGAGACAGGATTATAAGGAAGTGGTGTGCTTTAAAATGGTATTTGCCTTGCACTAAACTTACATTCAGGAACAGGCTCCAGTTTCCACTGGATTCAGTCTCCTGGATCTTTGCAACTGTGTCTCTAAACTGAAGTTAGCTGCCTTTCCAGTGAAAAGGCCATTCATTAGTGATATTCAAGTTAATATTTGAAGTTTTGAGTACAAACATTTCTTTTTCATTTATTATCCAGACACTCAGATTTCATACTGCTTTTGTATGTAAAGTCTCTGTTTTTTCTGCAATGTACTATTCTCTATTTATCATTGTATTGTGAGTTTATGATTTTAAGTGAAGTTCTTTGTTAGTCTGAGAGCCTGTTGAGAGTCTGGCAGCTGTTGTTTCCCAGCTTATATCACGTATCAACACTTCTGGTTGCAAAAGCCACTTCTGCAATAGGATTTCCATCAAGTTCATGACTTAACTGATAATTTGTATGACCCCAAGAGGCTTTATATCTCTGCTTTGAGAGCTCTTGGTCTAGCACCTCAGAGTTTTAAGGGCTAATTTTAAAGCTGGTTTTATTCCTTCTATTTTTTATCATATAAAAAAATGTTTTATTTTATATTCATTTATGTAGTTTTATTCACTCCATTTACCCATTTTATTTGTTGCTTATTTTTTCTCTCCCATCAAAGCTCTTGGTGTGCAATACATCTGCTAAAAGTAAAAAAAAGAATCAGAATGTGATTTTTTAGCTAGTACTCTGAAAACAAATCTGCTTTATGCCAGTTTCAGACTAGTTCTACCTCTACTTTGGAGATAATATTTGAGGAAGGGTATAATTTCTTCACATATCCTTGGAGGGGACAATGCACCCTTAACACAAACCACTGAAACAGAGCCAGAAAAATCTTCAATGATGTGTGCAATACCTATTTACTAACATTTACATTTCAAGATGTCCAAGTGAAATTAAGATGGAGAATACACCCAGTAATTGCAAGTATGTTGTAGTGCCATTTGATTAGGGTGTCCCTTTCTTGGTTTGCCTGTATGTTGGCTAATACATCCAACAGCTAATACATCTAATACACCCAATCCATACTTTATATGTAAACTATATGTATTCAAGTTGCAAATTAAGAACTGTGTCAGGAAAACTACTATTGGGGAAAAACCTCCCACATAAGCAAAAACTATATTTAAAAGACTATTTTCTCTTGCATAGAGGGGAAAAAGGCATAATGGTGACATCTTCGTGTTATGTGATAGAAAGAGTAGAAATAGGAGAAATACATATAATCAGTATCTATCTCTGTAAGAGGATGCAGTGAATGTCAGTGGCCATTTCAAAATGAGGAAAGAAGGGCCTAGATTGTGAACATGGATGAGGCTTGTATGCGAAATAGGTACTAAGCTATTCAGTCTTGTTCAGACTAAGAATGCATGACACACAAGTTACTGGGATAATTTAACTTAAAAAGATATAATGGAGGAATGTATGAATTTCAGGATTTTTAAAGTCCTTGTGTTATCTCTCTGGGACAGTCACTCATGAGGTAAAATAACAGAACGTAGCGTATAGCCCTGATAATTTTCAGAATTTTTATATGCGCACATATAGCTGATGTACTGAGGGTGTCAGAGCTCACAGCTATATTACCCACATAAGTAACTCTAATAAGGTCAGTGCAACTACTATGCCAGTAAAGTTGTAGGATTTGTCTCATAATCCTATATATGGTGCAGGTACTGAACCACTAAAAACTGGCATGATCTTGTATATACTGAAACATAACTGATACAGTCCACTAATTAGAATAAGCGCTGTCATGAAAAGTGTGTTTAGGAGGTAGAGAGAAATGGATGTAGAAGCAAAAGGAGGAGCAATGTAAGTGCCAAAATAAATGTTATTTTTTAAGCAGTGATAAAGCTAGTGGTAAAATGTTGCATGCTTTGCCACATACTTGTTAAATCCTAGTCAAAGTTTGTCTTCTAGACTGCCAAGTCATGTGGATAGCATAAAAACATAAATTCCACGAACTTGTTCTCAGTACAACATACTTCTTTAACACAAATTATTTCTTGTATAGTAATATGTTAGGATGGCTCAAGGTTTAAGGCTATGATTTAGGTATTGAAATTGCAGGCTTAGGTTTTCATTTCCACAGCAGTTTCTTGGTTGATTTTGGTCAAGTCCAGTGGCTGAGGCCTTTTGCAGTGTGGATAACAGTACTTTGGAGCCCTGGAGTTACTGAAGACTCTGAAATACTCAAGGTGCCAGCGTGAAGAAATACATGTTAGATAAAACATGAGGCTGATGAGTATATATCCAGAGTGTCATAACTTCTAGTTAATGAAAACAGGCCCTACTTGTTAAACAAATTAAGTATATCTTCTTTCTTTACCTTTCCCCTTCTCATGTAGGATTATGACAAGATAAATGCAGACAGGTAAGGAGGAAGAGCAGCGTGAGACATTATCCCTGTAACAGTGAATACATTTCTACATGCAGTAGGTGTGGTTAGACAATGAAAGAAGTTACAGCAGCAATCTCTAATCTGTTATGTCAGAAAACACAGTATGTGCTCTCTGAATGTTTTTAGCTGTCTATCAGAAATGGTGTGAAAAAGTGTTGTATCTCTCAGTCTTTCTGCTTCATCAGAAAACAAAGCAGACTTGTTAGTAAATCGTTCTAGCTAGCAGTATTCAGCCCTGTGATAAGAGTTGACTTCGTGTCCTTCATTAATCTGATTGGATAGAAAATCTTGCCTCTGGCTGAAGTGTCATAGGTATATGCTTTAGAGGTTAAAACAATCCCCTGAATTTCCATGGTGCTCCCACTAGAAACGGACAATGAAGTCTACTTTATGTAAAAGACTTTGTCTTTTTCTATACTGGCACATTGGTTTAGAACAAGATATCTGATTTTTTTTTACTGCACATAAAATTCAAAGTTGCATCCAAGTACATGTAACTATACTTTAATGGCACTATTGAAAGTAATCTGAGTAAAAGATCCAAAAAGCAAAGTAAGTTTAAAATCAACCACAGACAGCAGAAAAATATTTCTGTTGTACAAAAGGGTCTTATATTCTCTCTAATGCCTGACCTAAAATTTATACCTC
>WAAD01000609.1:0-16943 GCA_013389945.1 Fregata magnificens | reverse complement strand
ACCCCAGTTCATCATCTGCTTAAGAAAAGATTAATGATGAGAAGTACTGTAGGTGTCATTTCTCAGGTAGTTAACATGGGTATTAATATTAAATTTAATTTACTTATTGCCGAATCAGCAGCCTTTATTAAAACGGCAAAGTTAATGTTAAGAGAACAAAGTATGGATTGTATTCCCTGGCAATATGAAGAGTTCAGGAAATGAAAAGTGCTTCAGTCATATATAACATATACAGTATTGTTGGTGCAGAAGCCTTGTATCAACTTCAGTGACCCATTTACTGGTTATTCTTTCATTGTTTTAAAGGCATTATGAATTAGAGTCTGCAGTTTAAATAGCATCAAATACATGAAATAGAACCCCTGTGCCTCAGTTAACCTTAAACAAGTTTCTGAAAGCAAGAGAGACAGATTTAATGGATGTGATGTCATTACACTATATCATACATGCCAGGAAGAAAGAACAGAATATAATAGAATATCAGGGCAACATAGGAAAGCCATTTTTTAGCTATTCAAAGCTTCAGAAAAATGAGCCAAACCTGTGAGGAAGAAGCTGAAGTGCATGTAGTAATGCATCCTAAAACATCAAGATGCTTAAGTTTTTCCATCCTCTTTAACATTCTGTACTAAAAATCTGATGCTGATCCAACAATACCTGGAAAAAGTACTTTAACTGCTTCTGTAACCTGATACTGTGTCCACTGAAGTTCACAAAGAAATCTTCGTTTATTTCATTACATTGTTCTGTTTCCCTTTCTAACTGGCTTCAATGGGAATAGGCCTTCAGTTGCAACAAAATATTTGCACTCTCGTTTGCATTATCAGCAGTCCCTCCCTGTCCTTTTGGAAATTACTATGGCCCTAGCTTTCACTCAAACTGTAAAAACAGGAATGACGATGTGGTACGTATGGACTCTGTACAAGTTCCATGAAGCCAGAGGGAGGCTTCCATTGATTTCAGTGGGAGCTTACTAGATGATGTTAGGGGTACAGCACCTTTCAACTGGACACTTTTTAATCCAGTGGTTATTTTTACCTTTTCTTACTTTTATTCTAAAGCAAACATTCAAAATCATTAGGTGTCAGAGTCCAGCATATGGCATCAGGGGCATGCTCTTTGGTAGAGAAGTCTACATGTTACGAGGTTTTAATTTATTTACCTTCTTCATGAAAATCAGACAAATTGATAAAGTGCTCTGAACAGAGAAGATAATCAAACTTGACAGCTAAAAAGTCCTGTCAGCAGTTAAGCAGAGCACCCAGGAAAAGGCTAGCTGCCTTTTGAGAACAGGAGCAGAAACTTTGAAGACTGAGGAAAGAGTTCTGAAGTTTCTGCTAATGCCACTGACAAGAATGCTTTCATTTTGCCAGATGAGTCCACCTTAGCTTTCATTGTCATTTCCATTATCGAATGATCTCCATTCTGAAAAGGGATAACTGGTTATTGATTCAAATGTCAGCAGCTTAAATGCTATTAGCCAGGAGCAGCATCAGAAAGGAAGGCCACTGCATCAACAATATTGTATGCTCCCGCTCTGCAGGACTGCATCTCCTTCTATTTTGTCTAGGCAGGCTGATGGCTCAGCATAACCGTGGATCTCATAATCATTCATATATTTATCCTCACAAAACCTCTGCTGTTCTTCTTGCCCTTATTTTAGAAGCAGGCAATACATATCTAGGATGCAGACTGCAGTGGAGCATAGGATTGCCTGAGCTAGCTTTTTCTATCCCATTGGTACCATGAGCAGCAGTGTAGCTGCAGCAGTATGGAAGTTGGTGCAGGTCAAGATGCCCTTAGGAGAAGGAAGGACACAAGATGTTTCAAGTGCTTGCATTAACTCTTGTAAAGCTAATTCAAGCATATCCTAAGCTGCCTGACAAAATCACAGTGGAGCTAGAACTGAACTGAAGCGTCCAAGTCAAATGATCAGTCAGTTCTTTCATGCTGTGATTAGCTTGAGATGTCCACACAGAGTTTGTTATGGGTTATTTCTTTCTATCCCAGGACTAGCTAATAGTGCACAGCCAGGACACAAAAGTAGGCCCTGAGGAAGCAGTAAAAACATACACAGGCTCCTCTCTAAACAGCTAACAGCATAATATTACAAAGCAACATATGCATCTAATAAATGAGAAGGTTGACAATGACAAAGTATAGTAATAAATATCTTTTACACACATGGTTCTGGGGACTCCTAAGAACTAGCCCTTATTTTTTGGCCTCCAGGAGATTACTAAATCTCTAAATATCAATCTGAATTCCTTAGACATCCACACACATGATCTGGAGCCTGAGCTGTCTGCAAGCCTCTTGTTTCATCTCTAATTCAAAAGATCACTTCCTGGAGGCTCTGAAGGGAAAACAGTGAGGCATTTCTTTCCTTTTTCCTCCTTGAACCACCTCCTATGGATTGCACCAGTGAAAGGCAAAAACTAGACCTAATTTCCTGCAAAGAAAAGTATATCTCACTTCACTAGAAAGTACTGATCTACACTTTCTTGCAGAATTTAGCCCTATCAGAAGGAGACAATAAAAACTAGCAGATCTATGCCTCATAAAATGGGAGTGTTTCTATCAGAACCAAATGACTGTTTTTCCCATATAGCAATCAGAAGGGTTAAAGGTAAAAATTCTTCTTCGTTTTTTGCCATCTAGTCCATCTCCTGAATAAGGGCTTCTTTTGAGCTGCTGAGCACAAAAGTGCATCTGGAAAATGTCAACGAATGTATTTCAGAGTTATTATGTGAAAATAAAACCCCTGAACATATTTTTTTATGAAACCTTCCAAGAAAATTCACTTCCGAGACCTGGCTTGAGAATGAGCAGGAGACATTTTTCAGCCCAAAATAATTTTATGAGAAAGGTTTAAATGTTTGGAAAATATGTTGGAACTGTAATTTCTCCCTTAACCAATAGCCTCAGTGATGGATTACACGACCAATAGAGTGAATCTACGTGTATACACACATACACACATCGTTTCACTTGTTTACTTTTGGCTCAAAAATAGAATGTTACAACATTTGTTTTATCATTTTCAATCCCCCTGAGGCATTGTGACATTTGGTACATTTATTTTTCCTGTTAAGAGATGATTCTTTAATTCTTTGAAGCAGGTGGAGGAAATATTTAGCAGAATGTTTACACTACAACAACTATACACGGTGGGGGGGAAAGGAGGAGTGTGTTTGAACATGCACAGAAAGCCAGAAGTTGATTACATTTCTTTCTTCTGCACAGCCCAATGTACAAACTAGAGAGAATGTCTGTCCCCAGTGGAGCTAATAACAAATATATAGATTTCAAAGGGGCCATAAGCATCTTGTCATTAAATTTGGTTCAGCACCTAAGTGAGGTGTGAGTACTTACAAATACGGGCAGCCTTCTTACTGTCCAGCTTTGAACCCTAAGCTTCTTAGACTTAAGACTCTTCCTCATAGTCAACAGAAAAATGTAAATTCCTCCAAAATTTCTTTCAGGGAATCAAAAGTAAAAGCCCCCCTCCCCCTTCCTTCTTAATACTTTATGTCAGGAAACTTAAAACAAAGATCCCTGTGCATCCAGAAAGTAGCTGCCTAAATGTAGAGTTTAAAACTCTTCTATGTGCTTTGGATAATGTCTATGCTCTTGTTTGGACATGTTTTATGATTCACATTATGCAGAACAAACTGACACATACTGACCTCCTAAGCTCCAGTGTCCTCCCTCCAAACTGGACAAAACTGGAGAAGCTGCATTAAAACATGGTTGGGCATGACAGGCAGGGCATGCTACCATAAGTTCAGCAAAGAAAACCTGGAAAAGTCAATTTTTGTTCTGTTAGTGAGGTACTGTTAAAAGGATGTGGTAGAATACTGTAACTCACAGCTCTTAGTCACACAGCTACAGCTGAATCCAGACCTATTCTCTTTTCTTTTTCTGTAATGAAAGTTTATGACTGCTTTTTCTGTCTTTTAGCAGATGGGACCTCTGTGTAACTGCATACCTTAAACTCCTAAGAGATATATCAGGATGACAGTGGGAGGAGACTTATCTCTATCTTGCTTCTCCAAGGCAGCCCTCACCTATTGACTGTTTTCAGCAAACCCCAGTTTCTTGGGGAAACTCCAAAGTTAAATCCACTTGGCACAGTACAGAGCTCTAAATGCCATATCAGGAGTTTTCCTGAACTGTTCCATTTCATAGGCCAGTGAATGGAACACAGCTTTCCTAAGGTTCAGATGGGTATTCTGGCCACCGGGCACTAAAACCCCATATTTTTTATTCTAGGGTCAATGAATATTTAAATATTCATATGAGAACTTCAACACTTCTCATATGACAGAACACCATATAAAATCAGGGCTTACAGCGTGAGACACAGGGTATCTACTTCCCTCAGAAAGAGGAGGAATTTGGATGTCCAGCTTGTGGGAAAATTATCTGAATCTCCCTGGACTATTAGGTAAAAGGGCAACATTATTTCCATCAGTGACACAGCATATCTGTAACTACGCTTTTCTTTTTGGATATCCTAGTACAAATATCGTGGTTAGCACAACCTGAAATAATTAAGTTTCTGATTTGAATGAGGAAGAACAGAGACCCTTTTATTTGATCTGAACCCACTATGATTTTTTGTTGGTTCGTTCAGACACAAAAATGATTTGAATATTCAGCCAATTTGTTACTTGCACAAATTTGTTGTTTGAACAATCATTACCAATGGGATCTTTGAGCAGGTAGATGGCTAGCAAGTAAATGGTTAATTGGGTAATGCTATTTATAAAGTATGCATATATATAGGGAAGCCAAGACATATGGCACAGGCACCCACAGCAGGCCAGTTCGTATTATCCACAATGAATGATGGGATTTGTAGCTCTTCAAACTCCATTCAAAGTTTTTTGCTGCTAATATTGCCGGGTCCATAATTTTTTCCATAATACTTTGTTCTTGTTGACCACTGAGATGATTTGCAGCAGAAGTTACTGTTTAACAGGAGTAAAGCTGATGCAATTCATCGCAGAATAATTTCCATCTTTCTAAATCAAAGATAAGTATATAAATAAGAACATCCTGTACTAATAATTTAGTCTGTTCAATGATATGACACCTTTTTGCGATAAAGATTTTTGTGATAGAAATATTCGGACTTGATATAAAGGAGATCATTATAACATCCAGAGAGCTATCCTGTCACCCCTATTTAAAAAGTAAACGCGGTAATTTGCAAGTTATCTAATTCTTGGCAGGGTCCACTAGAACCCCAAGGATCTGCTCTGTTTCACAAGTCTCTCTATTGTATCAGATATTATATCACTCCACTCAATAAGTTGATGAAAATGTTTCCCTTGAATTTTAACCTTTTTGCAGAATACACACAGGAAAAGCAGTTTGATTCCAGGAAAGAAAAGCATTTTCTTTTTCCTGGGTAGAGATGGCTTCTTTTTTTATAGCTCAGTGGCAGTAAGAAATTTTTCTCTGGATACCATCACATATCCCCCTTGTTACTGAAAGGATGGGAGCTGGAAATTTGCTTCTTTCTGTTTTAGCTAAATGTGTCTGTCTCCAGAAAAAGAAAAAAAGCAAATATCTTTTTTCCCCCTCCTGAACTATTTCTGGGAAGCCTAACTTGTTTAACTACCTTTACCTACTTATTTTGTCACCATTCAAAACCTTTATTTAGTATGACTTCAAATTCTGACATGCCTGCTCTGTTTTGAAATAGCATTTAACAAAAATGACACATTTAAGTCATAGTATCTTGGAGGCCATGATACAGAAGACAAGAGCCAAAATCAGAAACCTGGATTCTGTCTTTAGCTTTGTCAATGACAATCTTAGTGATTTTGGACTACTCTGCTTTGTTCTTCAGTCTTCCAGGCAATTCTTACTTTTATCTACTTAAAAAATAAGCTCCACTGGGAAGGTGCAGTCTTCTGCTGGATACATGTGCTCGGTGTTTAGCACAGTGGGGCTCGGATCTCATTTGAGTCCTTTAGACAAGACAGTACTACAAATAAATCATAATAGTAACATTCTTATTTGCAGTTAAGATTAAACCTAAAGTTACCTTATTGGAGTGTCATCCTGGTTCCTGTGATATTTGTCTGAAACTTTCTTCTTACAGTATAACAAATGTGCTTCAACTCCATTGGTCAGCTTCTTCCTCTAATGCAGACAGCTTAATGGATTTTTCTTGAGCCCAGTACAGCTTGTTTCTTAGTATTAATTTCAACTTCAGGTTATTGTGCAAATTATGTCCTAGCTGGAAATTGAACCACGTTGACCACTGAAAAAAAAAAAGTCTAATATATGACCTGTATTAGACACATTTGCCCAGCCAGCAAAGTACAGCTGGATTGATTTTCACTCTGTCATAATGAGATAGTTTCTTAGACAAGTTCTCCACCCAGTGGCTGCAAGTGTCCATGAGAGCGAGAACATGATCCCCAGTATGATGTTATAGAAATGCTGGAGGTGTAAATCCTGCATATATACCTCAGTCGACTCAAAGGAAGACGGGCAGAAGGATGTTTCCTTCATTTAGACCTAAGAAATCTATAAAACAGAACGTTTAAGTCATTTAAGACAAAAAATAGACTTAAGAGGTGTAATAGATGTAACTATTGCCCCCTTCCCCCCCAAAACCTAAAAACCTACAGTAGTATTCTCTACATTTTCTGCTCTTTAGAATAATTTATCAACATGGGTTGGGAACTGGGGGGGGGTTGTTTGCTCATTTGCTTTCAGCACAGAACCACGAGTCAAGCATTCCATTTCCAACCTGCTGTCAACATTTTAAATTTTTCCTGAGAGTTACATGCAACAGGATTTAGCACTTGAGAAAAATTGATTTATACTTAGAAAATGTACAGACTCTAATACAAATAACTGTTCATCTCTTAGGTATATGAATGTCTTTCCACCATAACACACGAGTGTCACATGTTCAAGACTGTGTAACTCAGCTATGCCCAGATAAATTTGGGAAGTAGTAGTTGAGAAGGTTGTTTTCCAGAGGAGATGCCTGACACATGGAAAGGCTGTGGTATTTTGCCTGATTTTTACCCACAGCTTATCTCAAATGTAAAAATCACTTTGGCTGAATTTCAGCCAGGGCTAGGCAGCTTTCTGCATAACAAAGTTTGACAGCCATCCTGTCTCCCACAGTGGCAGGACCAGAAAAGCTTGGCTGCATTTCTTCTTCAAGCTAACAGCAACAGCAGTGGAACTTACCTCTGTCTCTGCATTTTTGATAGAAAACAACTGTAAAAATAAAAAAGAGAAAGAAAAAAAAAAGGTTCAGCAGCAGCATGGGTTCACATGTGTGTGTAGTATGAGATTTACCATCATTCACCTCTGCTTTTCCCAGCTCATGAGTTCCCTCTCTCCCCCAATAGTTTACATGTTTTGAATTTGGCCTTGCCTCTTTCTCTGATTTTTCGTGGGTTCTTTTCAGTTATTTTTATATATATGCAGAGAATACATTATTTGATTAATTTAAAAGATACCATATTTTTTAATGTAAATCCTTGTTTATTAATGATATTTCTTTTGCCAATTAAAAACTTAAAAATCCATCAAGGTTTTTTTTCTTTTTATTTCAGTTTTCAGATTTATAATATACAAGCTGAACAAATAAATAAAAAAGGCAGTACACTTTTCTCCCCCCCTGCCCTGCCCAGTTCTCACAGGACTTTGCACATGAGATGCCACTCTACGGTTCGCTGGCAGAACTGGGGTTTAGTTTTGAAAACAAGTTTTAGTTTTTTCATTTGAGAGTGGAAAAGGAACTACACATATATATAATGGTGTGAATTAAGTATCACAAAATACAGGAGAGGAAATTAAAGTTTACAGTTAGGATTTTGTCCTGAGAGTTTAGCAAATAAGTACAATGAACTATAACCTAGAAGGAAAAATTTAAACACAATTTATTCTCAAAATATTGTTGCTCTCCTTGCAAGTCTATCATGCTTTATAAGAGTAATCTTTTACGCAGTAAAAATATCTGCTTTTTCTGTTTTGTGCCATTGCTCACCCAGTCATGCAAATATTTCTGCAATTAGCCAACATTTATAACATTCTAGCTCCCCTAAAACCAAACCTGAAGCTGAAATCTTGCTTTTTTTCCTCTTAAACACTGCTATGTTTTCCCACAGATTGTTCTATCAAAAAGTGTCATTTGGGTACTCATTCTAGTTATGTGTTCCACTCCCCTCAAACACATAAAATTCAAAATTGATCTCTTTTCTCCATATCTTTTGTTACCACTTTTTGCTAAATACAGCGGTAGGGGAGAGGCTGTAATTTGGGGATGGGGGGGTGGGGATGGGGGGAGTAATTAAACATTTGATTGTCTCTAAAAATTAAAAAGTTCAGACAGTTTAGAATAAGTGGCTAGCATTTAGCTTTGTGAGTGGAATTATCCAGCTCTTCTACTTGTTTATTTGTATTTTTTTAATGAGAGAAATTGTGGACAGGAATCTTACAGTACAGATTTTAAATGTAAGAGAGTTTTCAGTGAAAGAAGTAGTCTTATTTCAAATCTCCTTTTCACTTTTCTACTAGAATCTAAATTATGATTAATTTCATGCAAGGAGTTTAGAGTCTCTGAAATAATCAGAAAAAAGTGCAGAAGAAATAACTGGAAGCTGAAGTTTCATTTTGTCCAGCTTCAGCTCATTCAAGCAGCAGGCTCACGTTGACTTCCCATGCAGACTGGACTTACTCTTTCGGGGCGAACCAGCCCCAGGTCTGCGGGTTCCCTTCCCCGCTGAGCCAGCGAGTGTCACCTAGCCTTCGGAGGACGAATCCTCTCCCCAGACAGGAAAGCGCACTGATGTTGCAAATTGTTAGCCGACTTCCCCACCTAGTGGCAGTGCAGCGGAAGGTTTCAGGTTGTGGTTGCAATGAAATCCCAGGAGAAAATTGTTATGAAGCACAAATGCTCCGAAATAATACTGTGCTGGAATTAGGGCTATATAATTGCACAGTCTGCAGTTCAGTGCAAGCTTCCCCTCCAAAAACATTCCATCATTTCAATAAAAGCAGAATACATATACTGTCTGCCCCTTCTGTATCCTCCATGTCTTTGACAGATACTAATAGTTCACATTTATTCCCTGCAACAACCAACAAAGCTACCTGACATTCAGATGTCTTTCCTAATTTAACTCCGGGTGACAGAGCAATTTCAACTTACCCATCAAAAAAATAGTGTCATATGCCTAGCAATGCTTTGCAGTGTGCAACACCAAAGAAGGCACCATATTTTTGCAAACCACTATTCAAAGACACAACCAAGTCATCATTGAGAAAATGCTTTAAGGCCTGTATGACACATTAATCAACTCACAGTCGAATTTGGTGCATCACAAAAATATTTAAGCTTATAACTAAGTCTGGTAGCCTCTACCCACAATGACCAGCTGTAAAACTAATTTATATTCTTTGATTTACCCTGCAAAGTTTAGTTAGCTGAGGTACGGCTTCATGACCTGAAACAGATTTGTGTTTCCATCTACTCTGCTGCTTAAGAACTACGAATTACTGCCCAGATTATCGCTGATTGGGCCAGAGTTAGATGGACATGATATTAAAGAAGACATCATAGCCTCACGCTTATGATTCTAAACAAAGAAATCCAGGATGATTTCCTGAGGTTTTGACTGTGTTCAAACTCAAAGTATAAACTCCTACATTCAAGTTTTTGTTTCTATGCAGAAGAGCATTCCCCCAGGTAAAAAAAGCTGACTTTCCCCTAAATTCCAAAGGGTTTCTGTCCACCTCATAAATTTATACATTTTATTTTCTAATTTTGTTTCTTGATTGATAGTTGCTGCTTCGGTCTTTGAGAGGTCTGAAGAGTTGACCAGTTGCCTCTGGAAATGTCAGGTATTTTCTATGTAGCTGACTTTGGGTAGTGTGTACCACCAGAGGCATATGCTGTGCCATCTTCATTTCCAAAATAGGGTTTGTAGTGGTGCAGAGCTCCAATTTCATAATTGTTTCAACTGATCTCTCCTGCTTTTGCAACAGGGAGCAACAGAAAAAATGGCTTGACAGATGTGCCAGGAGTTAACCAGTTGCAGCACACCTTAGTTAATAGGGGAGAAGCAAAGCCATGGAAATGAGGAGAACCACCTCTCCATAAGAATTTATCACTTAGAGTTTCAGGCATGCACCATTCCTTTGTTTGAATAGATCCTCAAATTTATTCTTGCAGAGATTTTTCTATTAATACCTCCTACCTTATTATGACTATCAAAGAAAAGGTGTAGTCCTCATTCTCACAGTTACAGGATGTGCAGGGTTAGCTGAAAAGCCTTCAGCTAAAACCCCAAGAAGGAGAGAAGGATACCTATCCTGAAAATAGAACATCAGATAAAAAATCTGCAATGAAAGTGGACATTTCAGGTCTTTTTTGTCCCTTTTTTGTTTACTGACTGCACTTTTGAAAAGCTTTTGTGAGACATGTTAATACTTTCATGTTCATACATCTTTGACCACTAACGTTGATAACCTCCTGGTGTCAGTATGGCTCTACTGCAATTCAACTCCCTTTGCAAAGCCCTGAACAGAGATTAAAAACTCCATGTTTGAATACGACAGCTAAGTATACTGGTTAGAGACTGGGACTTCAGTATGCTAGATGAGCTTCTTAGCAGCATTAAACAGATTATTTCCTTACATGCATATCCTCTGCAAAAATACTTGTTCTACCTACGCCCTTTGTAGTATTGCCACAGTTCTGCTTATGAAGGTGATACCTTGATAGTGTTGTCTGTACAGTCCAGCCACTAGCGGGCATGTAATTATTCTAGCAAAAATATGCTATTTGCCACTGTATTTATTTCACTTAATGTGCAAGAACGACAATAGCAGTAAAACAAATGTTTGCACCCACCAAAAACTAGCTGCTAGTGTTCATCCACCTTCACCCCAGACCCGGTTAGTCAAAAGCAGCAGCAGCTGAATCAAGCTGTCCTGAAGTATTGCTTCTCTTTCACCCAAACACCACCAACATCCATCAAATTATGAGTCTCACTCATCAGTCATTTCTTAAACTGTGATTATTTATGCCCAAACGTCAATCCAGCAGCATAGAGCAGAAGATAGGAAGGCATGGCAGATTTTGTTTATCTGTAGGAAAGCTGACTTTAATTATCCTATAATTTACCACCTGACCAGATTTCTACTTATCCTGTTAACAAGGGAATATGCAGGAGTGTCCTCTCTTCTGTTTTTTATCTTGTCCCCTCTCTCTAGGAAAACAATAGACAGAATTTATCCCTTGCCCCTTTACAGCAAATTGAGAAGCAAATGAGAGAGAGTTGGAGGGGTACCCTTGAACGTTAATTGAAAGGGGTGAGAAGGAAGATAGCTATGTGAAAAAGGAAATAGCTATATAGGAAGTAGAAGGGGATACTGAATCCTGAATAGAAATTATTCTAATAATTGAGGGAGAGAAAAAAGGTATTGGCTTCCATTCTCGTCCTTGAAGCTCTGAACCCGCCCTAAATCCAGAGCTCCCACTAACTCTTCCAGGCCTGTTTTTTCCCTTGCCCTTTTCCTCAAAACTATCAGAATATTAAATTTTACCAACAATACTGAGATACATTAGATCAGTTCTGGGACAGCCAACTGGAATGGGAACAACTTGTGCTTATTCTTCATCGACGTAAATTAATTTTAAGCAAATGTTCTTACAAGTGTCTTGTCTGAAATTCCATATAATGGATCAGGCTGTAAAGAACTTTAAGCTTCTTTTAACATAGGAGCATAGCAGACAAGGCTTAGACAAACTTCTGTGGTAACGAGTCTACTACTTTTGGACCTTAACAAGTTCCTCTTTCACATACTGCAGTACTCCATCATGAATGTGCCAGTATAAGTGCTTTCTGAGATGTTTCTACACTGTTCTCCATGAAGCAATGGTTTAAAATCCCCTTTGCAAAACTCTCAGAATCCACTTATCAAAATCATGTAGAAATAAAGTTTAAGTCCATTGCTCCTGAGTAGCAAGTCCTAGGCTGATGTGTCTTGTTGCATGGGGAGGAGGAGTGGATAGCACTGGGAAAAATTAAGGTGTCTTTTGGCTTTAAAACAAGCTTAGGACCACTTTAAATAAAGCAAGTGGATAATGTGTTTGCTGTCAGGAACACTGTGTCCAAATAACTATTGTTCTAAACTACTGAGTTGTACCTCAAAATTGTTAACCATCATGCAGTTGCTGTAGAATGACTTAATTGGATTCCTAAGCACAGATGTATGCAGAACAATTCTGGGTTTTTTTTTTTTCAGTTTTATTACCTAGAAAACAAATGTCATTTTGGCATTTAACAAGCCAGCCAGGGACTTTCATTGGCAAAACCCACTGATGGTTTTCCCACAGGAATCATGATAAACTAAGCTGAACTTCTATTACAGAATACTATTTCCAATAGATCATTTTTTCAAAGAGCCTTTAACAATGGTTTGGCTGTACATTTATTCAGCAGGGGATTCCTAGACTATCAGAAGATCCCAGAGTCTGGAATTATTTTGTCGCGTTCCTTTGAAGTAAAACAATAGTAGGTGGTTCACTGAAGCATCAATATTGCCTCAGAAGCAACACAAAAATCTTGAATAAAGCTGTAGAATAATTGGTACTTCCAAGAGGAAGACAATGAAAGTTTCGTGGAGGTACAGTCACAGCTGAGTATGTTCATTTGGATTTCAGAATAAGTCAAATTTGTTTGCTCTTCTCAACTAATCCTCCATGATTATACGGAATTTTTCCCCCTACATAACTCATAGTTAATCTGCTGGGATTTCTGTCAAAACTGCAGGCTGCTTAAGTTGATGTTACAGACAACATCAACTTGAAAAGTTCATTCTCACAAATGTAAGGAAACTTAAGGAAAACTCTGTATTGCTTATGGATAACTGACAAATGGCTGGTGGGAGAGAAGCAATTTTGGGATTGAAACTGATAAAAGTGTAGGTAGGATCAGTGGGATAGACACAGTTGAGGTTGGAAAGAATTTAGAGTTCCGTCGTACTTAAACTGGAATTATAGGAACTCAGCTCTTCTGAAATTTTTTATAATCTGAATTATATTTTCTGTCTCATACTCCCTGTCTACATTTGCTTGTAGTTCTGGAAACTCATCCATAATTCTAGGAGTGCTTATTTAGTTACCTAAAGTGCCCCATTACCATTTAAAATAGATTCAAACTTGCTCAAAGTGAAATTCATTTTCATTTCCAACCATAAAAAACATGGTTGGCCTACCCACCACTCAGCTGGAACCTCCAAATTTCTATAATCATAGTTCATGCGTATTTTTTAAATGAACAGTATAAGAAATCTGAACATCGCTGGTACAACCTCTGTCTCCATCAGCGTCCAAATTCTTGTCAATGAAATTACAGGCATTGTCAGAGATTCCAGTGCAACAAACCACATTATTATTATTAGAGAGAGAGAGAGAGAGAGAGAGATCTGCTGCAATACAGTGCTGAGGCTTCAGCACTAATTATAATATGAGCACAAGTACTGGTACTGCACAAGGTAATACACAATACTCCAGCTGGGGTCTCACCAGGGCAGAGAGTAGAGAGGCAGAATCAGCTCCCTCAGCCTGCTGGCCGTGTTTCTTTTGATGCAGCCCAGCATACGGTTGGCCTTCTGGGCTGCGAGCACACATTGCTGGCTCATGTCCAGCTTTTCAGCCACCAGTACCCCCAAGTCCTTCTCCTTAGGGCTGCTCTCAATCCCTTCATCTCCCAGCCTGTATTAATACTGGGGGTTGCCCCAACCCAGGTGCAGGACCTTGCACTTGGCCTTGTTGAACATCATGAGGTTCACATGGGCCCACTTCTTGAGCTTGTCCAGGTCCCTCTGCATGGCATCCTGTCCCTCAGGTGTGTCAACCACACCACTCAGCTTGGTGCTGAGTGTGCACTCTATCCCACTGTCATTGATGAAGATATTAAACAGTACTTGCTCCCAATACAGACCCCTGAAGACACCACTTGTCACCGATCTCCATCTGGACATTGAGCTGTTGACCACTACCCTCTGGATGCAAACATCCAACCAATTCCTCGTCCACCGAACAGTCCACACATCAAATCCGAATCTCTCCAATTTAGAGAGAAGGATGTTGTAGGGGACTGTGTCAAAGGCCTTACAGATGTCCAGATAGATGACATCCGTAGCTCTTCCCTTGTCCACTGATGTAGTCACTCCATCACAGAAGGCTACTAGGTTGGTCAGGCAAGACTTGCCCTTGGTGAAACCATGCTGGCTGTCTCGAATCACGTCCCTGTCCTCCATGTGCCTTAGCATAGCTTCTAGGAGGATCTGTTCCATGATCTTCCCAGGCACAGAGGTGAGGCTGACAGGTAGGTAGTTCCCAGGGTCCTCCTTTCTACCCTTTTTAAAGACAGGTGCAATGTTTCCCTTTTTCCAGTCACCAGGGACTTCACCTGACTGCCATGACTTTTCAAATATGGAGAGTGGCTTGGCAACTACATCAGCCAACTCCCTCTGGACTCTGGGATGCACCTCTTCAGGTCCCATAGACTTACGTATGTTCAGGTTCCTCAGGTGGTCACAAACTTGATCTTCTCTTACAGTGCGAGGGACTTTGCTCCCAGTCCCCATCTTGCAGTCCATCCACTCAAGAGGTGTGGGAAGAGAGGTTGCCAGTGAAGACTGAGGTGAAGAAGTTGTTGAGTACCTCAGCCTTCTCCTCATCTGTTGTTACCCATTTGCCATTCTTGCTCATCAGGGAGGGTAAGCTTTCTTTGACCTTCCTTTTCTGGCTGACATACCTGTAGAAGCCCTTCTTATTATTCTTTGCATCCCTTGCCAAGTTCAGCTCCAGCTGTACCTTGGCCTTCCTGACCCCATCCCTACACAACTGGGCAGGGTCCCTATACTCTTCGCAGGAGTCCCTGCTTCCACTGCTTGTGCATTTCCTTCTTGCCCTTCAGTTTGACTAGCAGGTCTTGACTCATCCATGCCAGTGTCTTGCCTTCCTTTCCTGATTTCTTACACCTGGGTATCAAGAGCTCTTGCACTCTACAGAAAGCATCCTTAAAGATCTGCCAGCTCTGTTCTGCTCCTTTGTCTCTGAGGGCAGTTTCCCAGGGGGTCCTATTGACTAACGCCTTGAAGAGCTGGAATTTTACTTTCCTAAAACTCAGGGTCCTGACTTTACTTTTTGCCTGACCCTTAGCCCTCAGGACAGTGAACTCCACCACCACATGATCACTGCAGCCCAGGCTGCCTCCAGTCTTGACGTCACCCATTAGATCACTTGCACTGGTGACCAACAGGTCCAGTATCGCATCCGCCCTGGTAGGGTTGTCTATTACCTGGCTTAAGAAGTTATCCTCAATGCATTCCAGGAGTCTCCTGGATTGNACCCATAAGCTTTCAACGTGCTCGTGGCTATTCTTCAGAGACAGCACTTCATGCTCTATCCATTTCTTGATGTAGAGGGCAATGCCTCTGCCCCTCCTTCCTCACCTGTCCTTTCTGAACAGCCTGTAGCCATCAATAGCCACACTCCAGTCATGGGATTCGTCCCACTAAGTTTCGGTGATGGCAACTAGGTTGTAGCTTTCTAGTAGCACAGTGGCTTCTAACTCCTCCTGTTTGTTGCCCATGCTGAATGCATTGCTGTAGAGGCACTTCAGCTGGGCCGTCAGCCATCTCACCTTTTTAGAGGAACACCCTTTAATACGTTTGAGGTATTTCACTGGTGTTTCCCTGTTGTCTCCTATTACCTCAGGAGCTCCTGGCTCATGTCCGTAAGGCTTCAGGTGTGCTGCAGTGCAGCCAGCACGTCTCAGAGCAACAGGCTGAGGGCCCTCACTAGCACCCCGTCCCTCTAACCTTGGTGTGTCATCCCACAGACTGTCACTGTGTGGTGACAAGTGTCACAGGCACAAACATGATATTATTACCCTCCCCCTTCAAGTCTAGTTTAAAGCTCTGTCAAAGAGCCCCGCTAGCTTGTGAGCAAAGACCCTCTTCCCCCTTTGAGAAAGGTGAATCCCATCTGATGCCAGCAGGCCTGGTGCCGTGTAGGCCATCCCATTATCAAAAACCCCAAAACTGTGGCCGTGAGAGCAGCCATGGAGCCAAGTATTAATAGACTGGGCCCATCTGTTTCTTCCAATGTTGCTGCCCGCACCTGGAAGGAGGGAGGAAAAAATAACCTGTGCTCCAGATTCCCTTACCAGCTGTCCCAAGGCCCTGAAGTCTCTTTTTATCACCCTTGGACTACACGTTGTGGTTTCATTGCCACCCAAATGGAAGAGCAGTAATGGGTAATAGTCCAAGGACCATACCAGGTTGGGAAGTTTCCTAATGATGTCCTTAACCCGGGCCCCAGGGAGGCAGCAGTTCCCAAAGAGGAGGGTCTGTCCGGCATATTGGACCCTTTGTTCCCTTCAGAAGGGAGTCATCTACAACTATAATCCATTTATTCTTCCTCATGGAGGTGGTCGTGACATGGGGGTAGGCTTTCTGACCTCGGCGACACCTCTGGTGTAAATGGACAGTCATCCACAACATCCATTAACTGGCCTTCCACATCCAGAGCCTCATACCTGTTTTACAGAGGCACCTGGGAAGGTGAGGTGGGCAAGGAGGGGGGTTGCCTGCCATCCCAAGCATGGACTCTCCTCCATTCATGCCTTTCCTTTAAGATACTGCCTTCAGCCTGGCAGGGAGAGGATACAGGATCCCCTTCATCTTGGCTTTTTTCTGGAGGCTGTTCCTGTTTCTGTCTCAGGGAGGGCAGAGCATGGTTCCACCAGTCCATCTCTTTCTCAGACTCCCTGATGCTCCTCTACCAGGGACAACTAGCAGGACAACTCTAGCAGGGACAACTGCTGCCTTCGGTGCGACCAAGTGGACGATCTGCTCAGCCTGGTGGCAGAGCTGAA
>WAAD01000607.1:11334-51669 GCA_013389945.1 Fregata magnificens | reverse complement strand
GAAAACCAGCTCCCCCTCAGCCAGAGCCAGTACAATGATATAAACAGAAATGGCAGGAATATGAAAATGTCAAGGTACTAATAGAAATAGCAGAAGATTTCTACAGGCAAGTTAATTGTACCATGTGTAGTAATTTTCAGTTAATTCAGCTGTTCCCTCAGAGTTCCTATATATAATTACAACTTTTGACTGTACCTTCGTTAGAACTGGATAGGCAACCTCTAACTCTAAAAGCTTTAGCTCATACTATCTGATTCATATCATCTTTGTTATAAGCACAACCCATATATGTGGCTTACACATACAGTAGGAGTATGAATCATAGAATAATACAATCAGAATGGTTTGGGTTGGAAGGGACTTTCACAAGATCATCTAGTTCCAACCCCCTTGCCATGGGCAGGGACATCTTTCGATAGATCAGGTTGCTCAAAGTCCCATCCAACCTCACTTTGAACACTTCCAATGATGGGGCAGGCACAACCTTTCTGCGTAACCTGTTCCAGTGTCTCACCAAACAAAAGAATTTCTTCCTTATATCCAATCTGCATCTACCCTCTTTTAGTATCACTACAGGCCCTGGTAAAAAGTCTTTTTCCATCTTTCTTATAAGCTCTCATTATAGATTGAAAGGCCACAATAAGTTCTCCCTGCAGCCTTCTCTTCTCCAGGCTGAACAACCCCAACTCTCTCAGCCTTTCTTCATAGGAGAGGTCTTCCAGCTTTCTGGTAATTTTCACGGCCGTCCTCTGGCCCCACTCTAACAGGTCCATGTCTTTTTTGTGCAGGGGATCCCAGAGCTGGACACAGAACTCCAGGTGCCGTCTCATGAGAGTTGGGTAGAGGGGCAAAATCATGTCCCTCGACCTGCTGGCCACACTTCTTGTTCTGCAGCCCAGGATACAGCAGGCTTTCTGGGCTGCAAGTGCAGATTGCCGTCTCACGTCCAATTTTTCATCCACCAATATCCCCAAGTCCTTCTCTGCAAAGCTGCTCTCAATCTATTCAACACCCAGTGCATACTGATACTGGTGATTGCCCCGACCCAAGTGCAGGACCTTGCACTTCATGAGGTTCAAATGGGCCCATTCCTCCAGGCTGTCAAGGTCCCTTTGGATGTTATTCCTTCCCTCTGGCGAATCAGCTGCACCACTCAGTTTGATGTCACACAGATGCTGAGAGTGCACTGTCTGTCACTAATAAAAATATTGAAAGGTACCAGTCCCAGTCCCCTGAGGGAGACTACTTTTTACTGATCTCCATTTGGACACTAACCCATTGACAGCAACTCTTTGGATGTGGCCATCCAGCCAGTACCTTGTCCATCAAATAGTCCATCCATCAAATCCATATCTCTCCAATTTAGCAGTAAGGATGTTGTGTGCAACCTTTCAAAGGCCTTGCAGAAGTCAAGATGGATTACATCAGTTGCTCTTCCCTTATCCACCAACACAGTCAATTCATCGTAGAAGGCCATCAGATTACTCAGGAAATTATGGACTTTACGAAGTCCATAAAGCTTTTAATTTTAATTTGAGATAATATAATGATGTAAAGCAGAAATAATCACATTCTAGGGGGAAAAGAACATGAAGAAAAGCAGGACAGGGCTAAGGCTGGATCAGAGTTGCATGAGAGGAACTTTCTGAGCCCTCACATGGAAACTGATTAGCCTTCAGCATACCACATGGGCATCAGCTAATGTGATCATCAAGTTTCCAGTTCATCTGTTTGGTGAACTTCACTTAATTGCATTACATGTTAAACAGCAGGCACTGCCAACTCAGAGTAATGTTCTTCTTTAATGATGCAATTCTGTCTTGTTCATGTTATTCTTGGGCAGACCGATCAGGTGTTTGATGCCCGGGAAGCTCTGATCATTGGAGTAGCTACAGGGCTTGCTTTCAAGTCTTCTAGTATGTACATATGACAGGGCTACCAGCAGTATCGGCTTTTCATCATTATGACTCAGGCCTACCAGGAGGCGAGTTTTTTTCTATTCTGGACATCTTCTGAACTCAATTAGCAGTGGAGCTAACAAGTCAGGAGCAGTTCTCCAATTAAATCCCACAGAGGGGTGGGAAAGTGATACATGGATAAGGCCTAGCTAGATCGTGTGGGTCTCTCAGAAGCTGTCATTGCTGTTACTAACCTGTGAAATATTTCCTTCTAACTCCATCTTTTTGAAGGTTGGAACTTCATTCAGTCAACAAGTAAATCTGTATGCACTTTTTTTCCCCTAGTACCCAGATCTGTAATGAGGTAAGAAACTGGAGAAACAAGTTATTAAACATGGTATGACGTGAACTTGTCATTTTAAGACATATAGTAGTTGTTAGACACTGACTCTTGCTGAAAGAATCAAAACAGTTTGTCTCCAAAGAAAGGAAAGTTAGAAGCAACTTCTTTAAGTCTGTTAGAAAATATCTACTGATTGCAAATTCAGCAGGTTAGTTTTACTTATTTCAGGTAAAAGTCTTGTATGCATTAAAGAAAGACACACCATCTGTGCTGCATAAATCACTACCTTGACTATGTCCTTGATTAATCAGACCTTGGTCTATTTGCCTGTCTAGACCTTGTGTTGGGAGAACAGCCTTTGCTGTGCTGATGACAGGAAGGTTCAGTTTCAGGTAAGAAGAGATTTCCCACAACATGGCTTTTGTTTACAGTTACAAAAATAGACTAATTGTTTCATTTGACACACTTTTTAATGTGGCTTAAACCCCCCAGCTCTTATGTAGGAGATGGGCTGAATGTGGGAACAGAAAGAGATCATAGCCTGTTTTTCAGCCCTCCCACTTTTGAAAGTCTTTTATAGCCTTATGCCTAGTGAGTGGAAAGAAAACCCATTTCCCCTATAGCCCAAACAGAATAGGGACTAAACACAATTCCTCTGCAGCCTTTGAAAGTGCAGCCTGCATGCATACTCAGGTCCCACNGGGGGGGGGGGGGGGGGGGGGGGGGGGGGGGGCTTTGTGTAATTGCAGTGATGATGGCCCTCTGTGCAGGCTGCTTTGCAATTGAAAGCTCTGTGGAGCATATGCTGCTGACGAAATGGTGCCATTTGTTTAATTTTAATTCTGTGAAATCAGCTTTCCAAGAAGGAAAATTCAAACTACAGAAGTTACTAACAAATCCTTCTTTTTCCTGCCTCCTTCTCCTGCATTGTACAGTATCAAATACACTGAAATGCTAGTAGTCATTGTGAATGAGAAACAGTTCCCCACATGTTCCATCCACTTCCCCACCAGCCACCCTACATCTAAGCCTCTCCCGCCAATGCACCTTCTAATCTGGCACCCTTTGCTCTTACCATATAGCTTTTGCAATGTCCCCCACAAGATTTCTCAATCCATGTGTTGCCTAATCCCCTGGATCAGAGCAGAGCTGTGTTTGAACACACTGAAAACAGCCAGCGGTGAGAGTCATTTCTACTGGGGCACAGGCTGTAGAAGTGGCAACCCTCTTGGCAGCTTCAGCCCCACTGACAGCTCCAGAAGAGGATGGGGAGGGCTTTAGCTTGTACTGACTGTATGTTCACCACCAAAGACATAGCAGGTGACCATATTAACCAGCCAGGAGGCACTGAGGAAGCCCCAGAAAGGTCACCCTTGCAACTGTTTCTCCTACTCTGTAGTTTCCTAATTTGTGCATTTTAAGTACTTTGAAAAGGATAAATAGGATGGAAAACATTTAGATTTTTTTTTTTTTAATCTAAAAAAAGTGTTTCTGCCTTTCTGGAGCATATTCTCTATGAAACGAAAAAATTCCCCACAATTCATAATCCACCCAGGCACAGGAACTATGGTAACAAATCACAATTCAAGGTCTTTTCTAAAAGCCTCGGTGGGTAAACAGTTCTCAAATCGTTATAGACACTAACCCCACACCAATATAAATATCTCACAGCCGAATATTAATCTGCAAGGTCACAGTTCTCTGTGCCTGGTGTAGCATTTAATGAAATTCACAAAACAATGCCACGAAAGTGAGGAAAACAGTCAAAAAGCCAGAGCACAGAATAGAAATGGTAATGTTCTAGGCTGGAACATTCATAATTTCAAGAGAGTATTTTATATTCTGGAGGTTAAATGAATTTTTACCATGTGCACACTCTTAAAAGGTCAGTGCACATTAAAAAAATGGCTATATTTTTTAGATATTAAGAAAAAAAAATCTTTGCTCTTTTTCAAGATGATTAAAAGGCAGGAAGACAGAAAGGTAGATATCCTTTGCAAGTTATACTTCAGGTTTATGAATATCTTTTTTCACAGAAATGTGATATAAAAGTGAGCGAGCACCTAATTCCCCTAGTTTCCGAGCAAATCTAAATAATAATGATTCCTTACTAAAATTCGTCTCTGATGAAACATGACGTACGAATAAATGAGAGTACATCACTTAATGATTTCTGCTTTTTTAAAAAAAAAAAAAAAATCCCTCCGTCCAAAACCATTCCCCAATATATATTTTCTTGTTGAATGTTGTTAACTTGATCCTCCCCACTGGCTGCATTTGCTAGCTCTATAAGACAAAACTTCTCAGAAGTAGTTAACATATTTTCAGCTATATTGATAGCTCTGATGTTTTGGAATATTTACTTTGAGACAAAAATTAGCTTGAAATGGTCTTTCTGATTCCCTTAAAACATCATGGTGGAATTAATCTGACGAATCATCTCATCCTAATGAGCACATCTAAATAGGACCTGGTAGATTGCAATCTAAAAATGTCTATTTTTCTCCAACAATTACAAGGGAAAAAAAAAGAAAAAAAGGAAAAAACCAAAAACCACCCACACAAACAAAACCCAACACTTTCCCTCCTTGCCCCAAAAAATAACAAACCAAAGAAGCCTGAACAACCACAGGCTCTTGTGCTTTAAATATTAATATGGACTGTACCCTGGACTCAGTCTGACAAGGCCGTGAATGGACATCACCAGAAAGAGGCTTTATATTCCTTGATAGACTTACTAACCTCTGATTTTCCACTTTGACCCTCTTCCAAAAGTTTCCACCCTATAGCAGGAATGACTTAGCGGGATGTGTTAGCCTACACTACCATAAAGTGAAGCTGCCTGAAAAAAATGTTGATTAGTACAAACATGCCCTTACACAATGCTTTTGAAGCACAAGCTGGGGTCTCTGCATGGCATAGCACCATGTTGATTAAACTTGCCCACTCACCTGGCACTATTCTGTACATCGCTGCGGCACGACACTGCATTGTGTCGTGGGGGAGCTTTGTCTGGCCACAGGCCTTTTCTGCTTCTGTAAACAACAGAGTAAGGGATGCTAAAATGTATTTTCATCCCTCTAGTGGCTGTTGTGTAATTAAACAAATTTTGAACGTAAAAAGCACTATCAAATATTCATTATTTTTAATGATTGCAAAATAATAATGTAGTAAGTAACACCTTCAAGCAGAAGAAAATGCAGTAAATTAAACACGAATGATCTGCGTGCCTGAGCTAAAGCTACAGGTGGAATATTTCCATTACCTTGATTTTGACAAGGTCCACAGTTCATTCTTCAAATTCTGATTATTAATAGCACCTTTTAATACATCTGGCGAATTAAAATGCAGAAAATGCTTATGGTACATTAATCATGCCCATTGGTCTGCAAATTTCATCTCTTATTAATGGGAAGAGGGGAAGACAGTGAGTTACAGCTGTTGTGGCTTATGATGATAGTGATGATAATGATGATGATTATTGACATTATTATGTGCCTTCACAGACGTGCTTGAAATCCGTGTTGAGGGCACTGGGTGAATGTGATTCTTCAGAGTGAGAAAAAATCATCATGGGCTATATGTGTGATTTTGTTGGATATGCTGAATTTCAGACTGACTAGAGATATTCTGAGAGTTCATAATTTATATGCAAATGCACCCACATTAAATGTGATCCTAGAATGTACTTCTTCAAATGTGGCTGTTCAAAGACATGCAAAAACACTCTCAAAGGCATGAAATTCTGCAGTTGAATTAACTGACATCGCAATTAAAGAGATGTTTTGTTTCAATGGAGTTTTCTGGGTGTTGCAATTGGGGAAGTCTACTGAAACAAGTTATTCACAATGGCTCTTTAGCCCACAGATGTTCTGAAACAGGATCTGTGACTCACCAAACCATTCATGGATCCAGGCTTCTCCTCCTGCAATTAAATCTGGTCTTTCTAGATACAGATAAGAATCTCAGGAAATCTAGGAATTGGGTATCTAAGACTCCCATGCTCCAATTACGTTCAACAATGCTCAGTCCTGCACCTCTCACTTCAGCAAATTACGAGCACTTGTGTGCAAAGGTTTAACAATATATTTCCTGGTTCAATGTTGCATGAGATCCATATCTCAAAGGAGCAAACTTGTTCTGCGAACTGGGATTACAGTGACGGATTCAGCTGACATTTCATAAATTTTTTCAGAAATGTGTGCATCACTGTAAAATATTAACACATAGCAACTAGTAGATTTACTTGACATTGCTAGCTCTGCCATTTTTCTGTTTATAGTGCTAGTCAGATAACTTATTTCCTCAAAAAATTAAAATGTAAAAAAATCACTCATTACTAGTGGAGAAAGTAAATATCACCCAAAGGCAAGACTTGTCAATCATGGCTTCATTTACGATAAATACTTGTGTTAACTGGACATGAATTCTCCTTTATAAGCAGTAATTTGGTGAACTGAACAGGATTCCAGGGCTGATAGGAACTACAGACATCCTGCTAGGTTACAGATGTAGAAAAGCTCACTTTCAGTGCCTCTTATCTGGACAGTGCAGCTTTCAGAGGCATTTGTGCCTTCTGGACCCAGAAACATAAATTTGCATAAATAATTCCAGCTTCACTGCTTCAAGGTAGACTAAGGAGATTAATGGACTTTTTAAAAGGCAAACTGACTGACTGCTTTTTTTGGGGAAAAGAAAATTGATTTTTTTTCCTCCAAATGAAAAGAAAATAAAAGAAGAAGATAAATTCTATAACTGTGTTAGTTACGTTAATTCAAGCACTTCTTCAAATACAACTGTTACCTCTGCTATTCAGGCACCTGGATTTAGGGCAATTATTTTTCTCTCTTGCCTACATAAGAAGATCCGCGTTATGTTACAGAAAGGTTGTGTAGACCCTAAAAGCCTATTTTGAGATATACAAGCCAGGAATTTCACAGCAGGCTATCACTCTTCTGTCTTGATGTCCCATCAGAGTCTAAGACCACAGTAGTTTGTACAAGGTGACAATAATCTCATTGACAACAAAAGATCAAGAGCAAAGAAAAATAAGTGTTTAGTCCAAGCAATCTGGCTTGTCCCTCATCAGGCAGCAGGGCAGAGTTCAAAGATTTATCCAAATTGTTGTTTCTCAGGGAATTTCTATCAGTTAGAATCTTCTGGGTTTAAGTGTCCATGTTCTACTCTCAAAATATATTCATGCAGCAGATGCTGCTCTAATCATAGCTTTCCCAAATCTACCTGACATTAAAAAACTAAATCTATTCATTACCCTGTGCCACAGTTTCCCACTTGGCAACCATATACTAACATCCCTCTGTCCTGATCCGAGATCTTCTCATCAAATGCACAGTAAAGGGCATCTGTAAATAACGAAGTGTGACTAGTGATCTGCACATAATCATATTGTCTTATGAAAATAAACCATGAGAAATAATACAGATGATTTCAGCCAAATACGGTTCTTAATTATATTTATAATTTGACCACTTCATGCACATACAAAATACATCAAACTCATAATGAAAAGAAGCAGACAATGCCCCCCAAATATACAAAGAAGCATTTTAAATAACATTGTCTGTGTATGAGCACATTTGTGTGTATCCTTCCAAAATACATTGTCACTCTTTCTCTTCTTCCATAGATGTTATAGCACTCTTTGAACAAGACCTTGTAGTTCTGAATTTTCACAGGCATTGCAGCCATCAAAGTTGTAAGGTGTGAGCTAGAAATTTAAATTTTAAAAAGTAAATAAAATTTAATGCAATTCTCCACATGTAACCATTAAAGGGAAGGAGAGCTAAAAATACACACGCTCGTATTAAATCAGGAATGCTGATTTGCATATCACATGATTTCCACCTGAAATTTCAGAGTGAGACACAAAGTTATATTTGTTCCGTCAGGCTGAGATGCTGTTATTCCTTTCTAATAGTCCATTAATGGTACATTTGGCACTAGATACTAGCAAATGAATCAGAAAAAGTAAAATATAACTCCCGCTACTGTGGAAAAGAAGTGGACTCCATAATTCATCAGAAAAGGATTTCAGTGGTGTTTTAACAGTTTTCCGTCAAGGATGCCAGTGAGGATTGTATAGGGGATTAAGTATAAATCAGGGATGCTTGTTCTGTTTGTGTTCTCTCTGCCACAGCCTTCAGTGCTAGCACTTTCCATATAACTGTAAACAAACAGAGGATCCTAACTGCAACTAAGTTCCATTAAACTGTCACAGAAAAGTGAATTTATCCAGACTCCTGTATCAGATCAAAGTTAGCAACTGTGTGAATTCATGCAAGGCTGGGCACAGTGTCCGGTCCCATCTTTTAGACAGGCATTCTAGCTAAACAAAGTGCAAACCCTCAGATAAATTGATTTCCTTAACACAATTGGCTGACAGAAAGGTTTATCTGCTGTTATACCAACACGAGGTGAAACCCTGTTTCCCTCATACTCTGGTTGCTGACAGTGTGCCCACAGGCTCCTTTCAAACACTGGGACAGTCTCTGTTCCCAGAGGAGCACAGCAAAGCCTGCGGGTCCTGCCAGCAGCTGCAAGATCCTCTCACACACAGCCTGTCTGGAAAACACTGGGTTAGCATTGATTGCTGCATTTGTTAACACAGCAAACCTAGCAAATCTCTGTTATCCAGGCTGTTAATTCCCACTAAGTCTAAATTCTGTTTCCTGATTAGAAGTTGAAGCTCAACATGAACCTCTTTGTGGATGGTGAATCCCTTGTATATTTTCTTGGTGGCATCAAAATCTGTAACAGCTTGGCTATTTCCCCTATTAACATGTTCTCATTTGAGGAGTTAACTCATTTGTGACTCATTTGTGTTTATAACTTCCCTATCTTTTTTTTTTTTTTATTATTTCCAATTAAAAAAAAATCCAACTCATATTGTAATATCAGATTTCTCAAGTAGTGAAATGCTAGTATTTCTACATTTTCTGCATCTGGTTCCTTGTACTTAAAGAAAGATTTGTCTTTTTTTTTTTTTTAGGTAAGTCTTGAAAGACCTAGATTGTAAGTGACTTAGTTCTTTGATCTCCTTTCCTGGTATCGCTCACAAGAACAGCAAAGCAGCCCTTTTGACCAGAGATCACATATCAGGAAAAGTTTTACCTGAAGCAGACCCTGAAACTGTAGAAACACAGCTGCATAATGCTGTTCTTGTTTTTAATCTACATCCTAACTTTTTATGACCACATTTTACCCCAAAAGCACGTTAACAACATAAAGCATTACTTACTTTAAATGCTGTCTTTCCAGCATAAATGACTTCCAACACTGCCTTCTAAATCTGTGGATTTAGCACCTGGAGACTAGAAGTGTGTGCTGAAAACAAACCAGCTGTGGATCTGGGTAATACTTCTTCGCTATACATATTTCTTCAGAAAATAGATGATAATATCGGCTTTTGCTTTGTTTTGCCACAAGAGGGCACTCCTTTAACTCATGTCCATTACTAGAGACAGGATAGACTCGTTTTCTATCTAAACCATTATTCCAACTTTTTATATAGATAAGTCGAAGAATTTCATTCTGTTTGTGTTCTCAGCATGCGTTTGACTTACATCAAGTTACTAGGCAATATTATTTAGCTGTGAGAGCACACTGTGCTTCATAAATGACTGAGAAGACAAAAAATGGTGGGAAGTAAATAAGATTTCCCTTCATTATCTTTAGAAATAACAGTACACTGTATTAACACAGCTCATTGTTCTCAGTGATAAACTCAGACAGGTCACAATCAAAAGGAAAGATCTTAAGACGTGCCGCTTTCAGAAGCATGAGAAATTTGTGAAATGAAGAAAAGATATGTGTTACATTTTCATCCACTTGTGAATGCTTAGCTATTTGAATTTGCTTAAATATGCCATCATATGCAACAATATACAGCGCAAGCATGGTCCACACAGGCAACTGATTCAAGCACTCAAAGTCTGAAGATTGTCACGTCCTCCCTAACGCAAAACTCTGATTGCGTTGACCTACTTAGAATCAGATAGTTAAGAAGATTTTGTTTAAAATGCTTCTAAACAGTCATCATAAGTGTACAGTATAACTTACCATAGCATTTTTGTTTTCAGTCCCGATATTTTATATATATAAACCTGTGTCATTTACCAAAACCAAGACTGATTTCTCCCTCTTACTGAAGTCCAAATAAAATTTCGCCCAGAAACAGCAGATGGATTTTTGTCCATCAAGAGTCAGCTATGTTCCTGGGCAACCGATAGTGCTCTGGCCTGATCCTGGCCTTCTTCTCCTGAGGGTTGGCATACTTCCACTTGGATGGAGACATTTTCAGCTTTTTTCTCTTCTTATCCGTACACCACACTTTTTCACAGTATTCCTCCACCCTCTGGAAGTTGCTGTAACCTATTAGTTGAAGAAATTCCTTGTACCATGGCTTTGATGCCTGAGGTATACTGCTCTGCATTGGGCATGGCATTTTGTGAGGTATCTCCTCCTCATAGTCTTTATTGAACATTTCATCTACACGTTCTTCCTCGACTATTTCCAGGGTGATTTTCCTGACAGTGTGAACAATGCTGTGTTCCACCGTCTGACAAAAATAGGTCCCTGCATCCAGCCGATGTAGCTTCAGGAATAAGAGGCCAAGGTCCATTTTGATTATTCTATCATCTGTCTTCACCTAAAACCAAAATTGATGCAGTTATAGACCACAAGCCTTTACTATTACATTAAATCAGTTCAATAACTTCTGAAATGTACTTTCATGAATACGATACTACATTTCAAGAGGAAGATTAGGGATCCATGATCATAGAATCATAGAATCATAGAATCATTGGGTTGGAAAAGACCTCTAAGATCATCAAGTCCAACCATCAACTAACACCACCATGACTCCTAAACTAGACCCTGGAGTGCCACGTCTACACCTTTTTTGAACGCCTCCAGGGTAGACGACTCCACCACCTCTCTGGGCAGCCTGTTCCAATGCCTAACCACTCTTTCAGTAAAGAAATTCTTCCTAATGTCCAATCTAAACCTCCCCTGACGCAACTTGAAGCCATAATTGATCCTTTAATTCACAGTTTTTAAGTAATGAAAATATTTACTTGAAGTAAAGAAGTTGAACTGTGAAAGGAAAGCGATCTAGAGAATCTGGCAAGCATGGTAGAACAGACAGTGGAGCAGATAGTTTCCTGTTTTCCCAGCATGGGTTAGTCACTTGTGGCTAAATCACAGAGGGAAATAAGGTTGAAACATGCAAATAAACTACTGGATGGAAAACAAATGGGCATTTGCCAGATGACCTGCAATAACCATCCCTGTGAATGGTCTTATATATTGACAAATGTTTTTGAGGAAACACTCACAGATATTTTCATATCTAACTGCAGGACCATTGCGATCTTAAGGCCTCAGTTCTGAGTTTGGAGTTTGAGTTCCCCCTACAGCTCCTGAGAGCTGGGTCATTAACTACGATGCATTCGCAGATGCTAGCAAGCATGGAGCACTGAGCTGTCTAATCCAGCCAGCAGAGGTGCCCCGGGGAATGGAATCTCCACCTTTCTATTTAATAATGAGATGCTGAATATAAAGCAGAAGTACTGAGTGATAACTGGATTGAGAGCAGCCTTGCAGAGAAGGACCTGGGGATATTGGTGGATGGCAAATTGGAAATGAGCCGGCAATGTGCACTTGCAAACCAGAAACCCAACCGTATCCTGGGCTGCATAACAAGAAGTGTGGCCAGCAGGTCGAGGGAGGTGATTTTCCCCCTCTACCCGACTCTCATGAGACCACACCTGGAGTTCTGCATCCAGCTCTGGAGTCCCCAGCACAGGAAAGACATGGACCTCTTAAAGTGGGTCCAGAGGAGGGTCATACAAATGGCCAGAGGGCTGGAAGACCTCTCCTATGAAGAAAGGCTGAGAGAGTTGGGGTTGTTCAGCCTGTCGAAGAGAAGGCTCTGGGGAGACCTTATTGAGGCCTTTCCATATATAAAGGGGGCTTATAAGAAAGATGGAGATACTTTTTACCAGGGCCTGTAGTGGTAAGACAAGGGGCAAAGGTTTCAAACTGAAAGAGGGCAGATTTAGATTGGACATAAGGAGGAAATGTTTTACACTAAGGGTGGTAAGACACTGGAACAGGTTGCCCAGAGAAGTTGTGGATGCCCCATCATTGGAAGTGTTCAAGGTCAGGTTGGACGAGGCTTTGAGCAACCTGATCTAGTGAAAGATGTCCCTGCCCATGGCAGGGGTGTTGGACTAGATGATCTTTGAAGGTCCTTTCCAGCCCAAACCATTCTATGATTCTATGATTCTATGACTACATTATTCTACTTCTCTCTGCTTGTAATTGTCTTTTTCTAATGACTATGTAAGTATTCATGAAAAATGGAATAACATGCAGGGGGAAACATTAAAACAAATTCATCCTAGTAGTATAAAGACATACTGCAAGGTTAGAGTCTGTTGAAATTTACACTCCTGATGTCCAGTATCTGAGCTACTGGCTCTAATGGGATGTGCATATAATAGGACATCCTCCCCACCTCACAGTTCACTACCTTTTGTGAAAGATCTGATGAATAGTTCTATCGTAGGAATGGTTATGCATAGATAGGGATCGTCCAGCTAAATACAAGAGGAAATACCAAGTGTGAAAATCCATGCAGAGATTTGGGACTCGGACAAAACTTGAGGCAAAAATGTGCCTGAAGTGGGGATGGCATTCATCTTGCTTAATTTTAGGTATTTAAAGCAGAGTGTGGCATCCTTTGTTATTTTTGTATTCAGTGATTTACCATTCATTTTTTACCTGACCAAATGAAGCTGTCTAGTTAAGCATGAGGTGATACCACTGGCTATAACTGCAGCACCGTCTAGTCTGACTTCAAAGACAGCCTCTGTCAACTAGCTCCCGGGTAGATCTCTTTATTATAAATGTCCACATTTACTGTCAGATGAGTCCCACTCCAGAGATCTGCAGATGTCTATGGCGAAGCTGGGGTCTCACGTTCGCAGTAGAGCCTAGCTGCTAGGCAGTAAGGGAACCATGCTTATCCTTTAGTGGTCTGAGGCTTTTCTCCCTATGTCCTTCCACATACTAAGTAAGGATAGCTACACAGGTGTGTATCAGAGGAGTATTGAGGAATAAATATAGTAACACTTATGAAGCAGTTTCATAACTGGGAAATATATGTAAAAGAGGCAGAGAATCCACCAACACCCATTTTCAGAAGGTTGTGTGATGCAATGGGTGAGGCAGCAAGAATGAATAGATGTTAAACTAGACTAACATTGGGAGTAATATGTACACATTTCACCTCTGCAATAACATACCAAGAGAAGGGTTGGATCCTCTTTTGTTTTGAGATCTTAGATTGAGTTTCGCTACATTTCTAACATCTGCATTCAAGATGCTGAATGCAAACACCAGATGAAATTCTCAGGTCTATTAATTCAAGAGAGCAGATGAACATTATGATTTTCATACCCATGTATTACACCCATGTACATTTCAGCAACTGATGACAGGCCTTTCAGTGAAGATGTAATATTCCTACGCACAGGCTCTTTTAGTTAAAAGGTTAGGCTATAAGAATATTTACCTCTTCCTTCTTAGCTTCATGCGCTCGCTGGACAAACCAGATTACTTTTGCTTGTAAGGTCCGAGGGGTGCACTCCAGAAGGGTGCTGTTGTACTCTATTCCATAAACAAGTCGCTCCTCAGTCTTCTCCAGGACTTCACCTGGAAGGAAAATAAATGTTTTAAAAATATGTGTTACTGCCAATAATTGTTACACTCCATATTCAGGATATATTTACCTTTAGGAGTGAAGTTTAGTCAAGATCCAACCAGATAGTGACTTAAAAGTAGTGTCTGGTGAAGGTCTGACCTGCTAAGTGAATTTTCCCATCACCTCAGAGTCTCATAGGATCTGGCCATAAGACAGATGGACCAAATTGTGCCATAATTCAGCTAAGATTATACACAGAGAAACAGATCTCAGCCTTTCACACTGCTAATTGCTTGTGCCTGGTTCTTACGAATAGTTGATCTATTTCATTTTCACTCAGTGAAAGAGGAGGATTCAATAGATGCTTAAATATAATAAATAAATAAATACTTTTAGGGATAAAAATGAAAACACATAGCCTTTTACAGAATTAAACTCTTAAAAACTATAAATACCCTAACCAATATTATACATATCCATGTTATACACATGTAAAATGAATGTACAGTTTTGGCCCAAGGGTGCTAATAAAAACAAAGTGAATGAGTTTAATCAAAACTCAATTCTGCTCTTCCATACAACAAAACATCTGGAGGAAGATAAGCTAGATGTTACACTGGAGGAGACCAATTGCCTCATTAATGAAATCATCTTATTCCACAGTAGTGAGAAATATTCTTAAGACCAATCAGTTTTATACCCTAAAAAATACAGGGTTTGATATCACTGCGATTTCTCTGTTGTATTTCAAACTTACAGTATAATTAATATTTCATATTGGAATATATTTTTCCAGAATCTACTAATCCTCCAATGGACTTCAATTTCAATGAAGCTTTCTCCGGTAAAATATCTATCTAATATTTAATATCTAAAATATCTTTCCTCTGACTATCTATCTAAAAGAACCTTTTATATTTGATTTTTTTTCTTCCATTATTGTATTGGGTGTTATCCTGCAAAATATTGAGGATGTCCAGGCAACCATTTTCTGTCTGTTTTGCCATTACCAATACCAATGTTTGAAATCATCACTTTCCAAGGTTTGGACATTAGACACAGTAATCTATCTTTTTTTAGGACAAATCTTGATAATGATCATAAATACACATTTGTGTTCTGACATGTCATTGCCCATGTCTGTGCTAGGGAGCTCCTTCAATTCCCACCTCTGGCTGTGTGTCCTGGCCGTATTTCATATTCATTTCAGGATGCAGCCCTGTTGTTTCTTATCCCTAACCCATCTTTCCACTTGCATTTCTGTTGGAAGCCCTTGAGATGCATTAGCCACATCCCTAATCTGAAAGACAGGGCTGCAGGACTATGTGAATGCTATGGGATGTACCTGACCTGCCATCGAAACAAAGTCATTCTTAGACCTGGATGATATGAGCTCATCCCCATGACTCTTATAACTTTTTATAGGAAAAAACTCAGGTGAGATCATGGTCTGGCTCATACTCCTGGCAAAGTCTGTGCTCTCTGCTCCAGGCATTTGCTAGCAATTTCTAAAAATGTGAGTAGATTACCAATGAACTGCTGGCCAAAGCACTGCTGCGCTGCATTTCCATGTCGAACATCTTGTCTGCGGAAACGTCTGGAGGGGGAAAAATGGAATTGTTTGAGATAACATGTTTAGCTTACATTTGTTGGGTTTATGCTAAAGTGGCATTCATTAAAAACATAAGGAGATAAATCTTGATTCCTAAAAATTTAGCATTGTGGTGAGAAGTACTCATTTACGGATGGGTATTTTCTCTCTACTCAACCGACTGGGAATCGCATGTCTGAAAAAAAGAAACACACTTGTCTGGGGAAGAGGCACAACTACGTGTCCAGTTTATACATACCTACACTGACGTTATGAATATTAAACCAAGATCCTCTGAACCAACTGGGCAACATTCAGTGCTAGGAAGAGTCAAAAGGACCTTTAGCTTGTCTTTGGGTTTTCTCTCTCTCTGGAAGCCAAGAAAATTTTCCTTTTTTAGTTTAGAACAGTTTGCCATGTATGTGAATGGTAGTTCTTTTGTCCTTCACTCTCATGTTATTTTTTTCTCTTGGCAATCTCAAAGCGCAGAGCAAATACTTTGTTTTACTACATCTGTGTAGCAGACACTTGTTAAGCAAATTTTTCTCAATAGGGAAACAGACATATTCATGACTTGCCCGTGCCTAGAAAGTGAGCTAGTGGCAGAACTGTGGTCAGAACCTGGGAGCCCCGGCTGCGACGTGGAAATAATGCAATTGCTTTTGAGAGAAAAATCATTGTGAGTTTTGGGCTTTTGGTTTTTTATACACATTTACAGAAAAATAATGAAAACCATAATTGTACAGTTCATTCCCAGAAGAACTGTGCTTTTATATGGCAATTTTTTTCTCTGAGTGTCCTGATAAATAAAATTAAGGTTGCTTACTAGGGAAATGAAAGAGCCTATTGGAATGTCGTATCTTGCCAGAAGTAGCATTTCCAACAACCTGAAATTTAGTTATACCAAGGATGCCTTTCCTATATTTGCATAAAGAGTAATTCTACACAGTATTACCAGTGCCCTACATAACAGATTAACAGAAATATGCAATGCAGCAAATCTTACACAGCAGGTGTTTATACAGTATATATCATATATGATAGAAACAAGCAAAGCCAAGCAGTGTTGTTATTCTTTGTATTTATTACTTAAATAATGCTTTTCTCCAGTGCTATGTGAGCACAAAAGGCCGAATTTTTATTTGGCACAAATTGAATTTACTGAAACTATGTAGATTTACACTATTTAAAGATCTTGCCCATGGATGTTACTCATCATATTTCTAAACTGGCAGCAGAGAGTGGTTATTTTCTGAGTTCTGTCACCTGTATGGACTTCTGATCCAGTGGTTCTGGTGGACCGAGAAGACAGCTTTAACCTTTACTGATATTCAGAGCAGAACCAATGTTTTGCCATTGTTGCTTCAGGGGAATCTGCAAATTCAGTGGGGACTGCGTTGGGCCTTTTAGGCAGAAGCGCTAAAAACACATGCATATTATTATACAAAAACTGAGATTCTGAGATAGCAACAGGGCAACTGGGAGTTCTCATTGTAATGTATAGATGCTGCAGCTGCTTACTGATAACTCTGCAAAGTGTCGGTGCTGAATAATGCTGCCACCAGCTTTGCATATCTGTGTGTACAGATTATCCAGAAGAGACATCCTCTTGCACAAATATACATAAATACTATAGACTTTAGCCTTGAAAAAAACAAACAAGAAAACCCCGCTGCTGTCAGGCCCAGCAGCCCTATCTAGCAGGAACAAGACAGTTAGCAGGCATGTACTATTTACTCTTAAGTTCCTGAAGATCATTGTAGAGCTAAAAAAATCCTAGTCCTGTAAGATAAGATACATCTCCAGTTGTTAGAAGCACTCAAGAAAAAGAAACGTTCGTTTGACGGAATTTTACTGTTGTGGGTGTGAAGACTGAGGAAGATACATTTACCAGTGCCTTCACTTGCTACTTTTTTGAAGAGAAGGAAAAAATGGGGAGAGGTGCTGAAAGAGAGGGAGATGCTGGGAGATAAACTTATTTCACAAATACTGACATAAGCCTGGTATTTGTTATGTTTTCTTAGCAATCATTTCAATCAGAATTCCATGAACAATAGAGTACCAGACAATTCCTGAGATAAACTACTATAAGGAACCATTTTCAGTGACTGCCAAAGGTACTGAATATATGGAAGTGCCTTTTGCAATCTATAAATTCATGAATTTACATTTCAGTCTGTAACTCTGTGCTTTCAGGAACTTAGTAAAAATGATCTGCAAGAAAGCAATACAGTCATCATCATCACCATCATCCTCATGTTTCTTTACTATTTCCCAGGGGCAAGATCGAAAAGTCTCAGGGAGAAAAGGCATCGTTGCAGTTTGCATAAGTAAATTAGTAGACTGAGTTTGGGTTTGCCGAATCAAATGTTACAACAGAGTGACATTTGGGTTAGCACTGGGATTTAGCTGCAAGGCGAAGGCAGCCCCTTAACCGCCCCCCCTGCCCTGCCCCACCCCGCCCCGCCCCACAGCTCCGCTGCTCCCCTCCAGCCTGGGCACCCCATCATGGGTAGGCAGCGAGGAAGGCCAGGAGGCTTGCAGGGAAAAAAACATAGATTGGGGGAAAAAAAGCCGTCTGATGGGAGCTCCCTTGTTAACCATATGAGACGAAGCATGTGTTCGTGTGTTTGTTGGTGGAGTGGGTGGTGGAGAAAGAGGTCAGAAAGGGAGAGGAGGCAGGAGGGCGACTGTCAGCTTCTTAAAATTAGCTAAAGAATCACAGGTTACCAGACCTATCCAAGCTGAAAGACAGTTTAAAACTACTTCAGCCCCTTTTTCAGCCTGGACGGTGAGCTTGCACAGCAAAGAATCGCACTTGTAGAATTTAGTGTTTGTTTAGATAAAATTTGAAGCTGCCTAAATCAGATTGCAGAGGTAATAGTGAAGTAAAGCATTTCTTTAGGTCCTGGACCTCTCTGCTTTCTCAAGTGCACTTCATGGAAGTTGAATGCAATATAATTTCCTTCTGCCATCCTAAGTATTTGCAGTATGCAGGAGCCGTAGCTGTAAGTACCATGACATTGTAGTGTGCTGCACTGCCAGCATCAAGATATGAGATTTTGGGGCTCAGTTTTTATTTCTCCTTAATCAAATCCTGTATCTAATTAATTATCCAGGCTATGCATTTACAAGGAATTATAATACAGGCTTTCACAATGCAACAAATTAGTACCAGCTGTCAAGCAGAGGGTTTTTTGTATTTATGCTGCAGTTCTCTCTATATCCTGTACATGCCTTAGTTTACAGTTTTTCTATTTCATATTTCTCTAAACATTGTCATACCTTGGAGGCATTAGGATCTAAAGCAGAGAGCATTTGAATTGAAGTGGGGAGGACACATTGTACATCCCTGCTTCAGTTCCACTCTTCACCAGTAGGACCGGAATTAAAAATGAGCTCTTAGCAGTGCTCTTACTGGACTAGCAGGGCTGCTCTTAGAAGTCAAAAGCCCACCTAAATGTACTGTATGATGGTCACATTTGAGCAGATAGTGGTGGTATTAAAGCCAGCTCAAGTGTGCTGTAATGTAAGGCACAACTCCATAAGTCCTGAAGAAGTGAGGGCTGCCAGGAACAGGGGCAACAAGCACTTTCCAATGCCCCTTGTACTCACGTTACTTGTACTACCCTGTACAGCTCGAGCAGAAATCTGGAGCCCTGAGACAAGGCCAAATCAAGACATGTATGCTCTGGCACATAGTGTTAATTTTATCTGGAGCCCAGGGCAGCCATGGCAAGGTTATTGCCTGCTCAGGGTCACTTGGTATCAGAAAACTCCATGTTGTCTACTGAGACCTGCCTTTTCCAGCAGTGCTCTCCACCTGGTACCCAGAGGAAGGCAATTTAAAACAACTTCCCTACACATGTCCTGAGTAGCTCTCCCTGCCCCTTCACGTACCACACAGTTAGTGTAAGCTCATAAGTTTAAAATGCTCTGAGCTTCAGCTATGAGCTAAAGTGAGCAAAGCAAATGCCATCCATCCCTCTCAACATCATTAGCTCTTGCTGGCTGTTCCCCAAACTCTTATACATAAAACAAGTTTTGCAGACTTCAAGAACATTCAATTGAGTGCAAATCCCTTCTCCACTGCTGCAGTGCTTATCTTAAGAGAAGGAGGGTGATAACAGCAGTATTTTCTTCTTTTAGAGACTGGCCTGCTGAATGTTGGGGAGGTAAGGCACAGGAAGGTGCCTGGGGTCCTGCCCATATCACTCAACCCTGGATAAATGCGTAAGTCAGGGGACTTAAGGGCTGCTACTCTGGAAATTGTCTTAGGTGAGAAATATGCTAAAAATGTACAACAGAGTTCTGGACAGAGTGAGTTTCTCTTATCTTTTCTTAGACAATAAGTAGCCTGCAGAACAACATAAATGCTGATACAGTCCCAGCAGGCTGCTGGGAAATTTTTTAAACCCCCGCCTCCCCCCAAAAGAGTTTACATCATTAGATGAGTTACCCATATGCTTTATAATTACAGTAATCCAATTTCTACTTATACTGTAGGAAATTAATCTCCTTGGCCCACTGTATAGCTGTTCATCTTTCTTAATCTGAGGACTGAAAGTTTTAACCAGACTCTTCTCACATTGAGCAGACAACCAGAGCCAACTTCCTCCCTTAGGTCTGCTTGCAAGAGGCATGAGAAGGCTATGCAATCCTGCTTGTAAAAGTGGTGTAGATTTCTTGCTTGTTTTAACCTATGCCTTAGTGTAATAAATCCAAGAGATTCTTAATTATGTAGAGTCATTAGCTGTATTTCTCATTTTTACATTTTAATGGGCCTTACCCAAAAAGTTGGGTTACCCAATGCTTTCTCTGTTCATTATCTTTTAGAAAAATCCAGAGAAATGTCTGTTGTGCCTGACTATAGTCAGCAATTGAGTTGTTTGAATGCATCCAGATTTGTGGAAAGATAAGGTGCACGGGACAAGAAAAAAACAAAAACCAAAAAACCTTCCTGTTTTTCCTTCAGAAACAATAATCAGTTTGGGATACTGTGACTTGTTTTTGACTGAACCATCTCCACTGGTTTTCAAAACTGTCTCCAATGTCTCAATTCATTCTAATCCTTGCAGTCCATGTAGGTCTAATACATATAAGCATGTATTTGAAGAAACACTAATTGTAAAAAAGCCACAGAAATATTTGAATTATACATTACCAAAGTTTTGCTGACTAAGGCTAGAAATTGCTCTCTCTAGTGGCAAAGCTGACTCAAAGTCCTGTGAAAAGGTCTGGATTAAAATAGGCATGTTCTAGATGCTTGACCAAGTATCTGTGTAGCTGAATTGGAGAACCTGGGTTTGAGAGGGAAGGGAAGAGGACAGGTATATGGGAAATTACTGCACAAAAGAGTGAAGGCCAAGAGCCATGAATAAGTGAATGGTGATAGAGAAGAGAAGTCTCCCCAGGGGAAGAATTAAAGCACTCAAATTAGGTTTGTGCTTTGAACTGGCCTCTAGAGTAACTTGTCTTTATAAATTCACTGCAGAAAGCCTAAGCCTAACCTTAACTTTTGCAGATACTCTGGTTTCGTTTTGGCTGGTGAAGGTATTTGACTATTAACACAGATTCTTCTTTGCTTTTTTTTGAAATTCTATTGTATATGTTATTGCAGTGTGATATATTTGCTGTATAATACTACCAAAACAAGTCTCTGATATTGTAAAGAATCTTTCTTCTGCCCACCAAAAGATGTATAAGGAAATTGAGGTTTGTTTAAAACTTACTGCAAATAATTACTACATGACTTGACTTCATTCATAAAAATATTCCTGGTACTGCAGTTTATCACGTCCTGTTAATTTGGGTCCTTTGCAATCCCCTAAGGTTGCACTAATAAATTAGCAGCTAATGTATCTTCTTACTGCTCAGTTATTTTTATGAAGGGGAGATACGAAGTACTTTGTGTTGCAGGAAGAACTCTGTAGTAGTAGCTATTTTACAAGAAAGATATCACAGAAAGCAGCAGCTCTCACCTCTTTGCCTGCATTCCTGTGGGATAGTATCGGGAGCAGGAGATCCCATCCCAAGCACAGTACGGATCTCGAGCGAGGCAGCAGTCCGCACAGGCAGTGCCGTACATGTCACACTGGTGGAACTTCACTTGCACTATGACCGACTCAGATCCAACATAGAGTTGTTGCTGGAAAAAATACACGGTGCACAATTAAATTCCTAGAACTTCCACTAAAACTTCTGTTACCAATGGAGTTATTAAAAAATGTTAGCTTTAGCGTTGCTTGCCAGTTGTGCATCCAGCCTGTGCCCTGAGGGAGGCAGAGTTACTCTGTAGGAAAATATCTGATTACAGACTAAACTCTCCTGCATGAGGACAGAGGTGAGAAAGAAGGTAAAATGAACAAGTTTATTTTGGCATATCCTTATTCTGAAGTTTCAGCTGTGTAAGCTATGTGTTTGAATAGGCAGGGGTTTAAGTTTCTTTTTCTTCCTCAAGATAGTTTCCAATGCCTCCCTCTTTACACTTCTCTGTCACCTAACTGATCTGTGAAAAAAAACCTTGATATGAAAGACTTTAAACAAAGAAGTTCAAATTTGCAAAAGTTATAAACAACCTCAATCTTAAAATGGGAGTTATCAAGTAAATTTAACTCTTGATGTGGCTACTTACAATATGGTCACATATACACATGCACAGTAGTACTATGATTTGTATTTTCCCTCAGTGCACAGGAGATAGATTTTTTTTCCTGGCACTGCACAGTCTTTCCTTACAAATTAACTGGTCTCAATCTACTTCTTTAATAATTATGTGTAGGGATTTGGGTTTTTTTCAGCATTAGTGCTAAGACGGAATCTTCTGAGTTCACATAAATGTCCTTTTCAAATCAAGTGAAAGATGATCAGTCTGATTCATGAGTTGCTGGCATAATAACTTCAGAACAGAATAGATTGAATTTACAGGGATTTGAGAAAAAATCTTGTTGCTGGTGAATGTAAATGGAGTGAACACAGAAATATGCGGTGTGCACTGCAATAGGAACTGCTTATGCACGGCTCACTTCCATGGTTTTACCAGTCAGAAAAAGGATTCCTAATGAACACTTAAGCTGTGCTTATCCTAATGGCTAAACTTACTCCATAATTCCCACTCTTAGACCAAGCTTTCAAAATCTGATATTTTAAAATTCTTAAAGCTGGAAAATACAGGCAGCTCATTTAGTCTGCCTTGCCTATCACAAAACATGAAATTTAAAACCAGGAGAGGCTGGTAACAGTAATGCTTGAAGACGTTTTCAGCTGAGGTAAACCATGATAGTAGCAGGAACTCAATCTGCTAACTGGAATGAAGAAGAAACCTAGGATCCTTGTTTGAGGGGAATTCTTTCTTGTCTGCAAAGGCTGCAGTGTGATTGTCCCAGAAGACGTGAAAAACACTCAATGAGACATACGAGGTGGGATTTTCTCCTTCATCTTTTAGCAGGGGTAAAGACTACTCTAAGTCTTAGTTCATTAGAGGAGGGCAAAAAGCATCTGATACCTAGCCAACTGAACATCAAAGAAGAACATTCCTTCCCAGCCTTTGCAGATAACTAGCTCAGCCCTGAAACATGGTATTTTATTGTACTGCTGACTTAGTGAAGACTGGTTAGTGTTATAAAGATATTGAGACAAAGCTTAGCAAGGAAGTCTCCACAGGCTCACAAACTCCAAGGTCAAAAGAGACCAGCCAAAATGCTCAAGCAGAGAAGCTACATAACTTTTTTTCACATAAGCTCAACATTTTAAAGACAAAATAACTTGGTGCGAACTCTGTCCCTAACATGTATTGCAACATTTAATTGTCCTCAGTACCATTAAACTGCATCCTATTTCAAGATTAAGTTCCCCTACATTCAAGAAGCTGAACTTGGTTATTTAATCTTGATATTGCTTTGCCATCAATGTTCAAGAATCCCTATACACATACACTAGGAAGTCACTTTGTTGGGTAAAATTTTATATGTGGCTATCCTGTTCTCTCTCAGTCTTTTCTCTGATACACTGAAAAAGTTAAGCTACTTTTACTTCTCACAAGAAGGTTTATTCTTCAACCGCTAGTTTGCTTTGGCAGCTGTTTTACAATTCTCTCCAGATTTTCCAGATACTTCTTGAATTAGTAGACTTAGCAGCCCTCATGGGAGCTGGATGTAATGGAGGAAGACTACTTCACTTTTATATAGTATCTCCTTTTTACTTTTCTAACACAACCCTTTTATTATGACATTTCACTGAGAGCTAAAGGTAAGGCAAATATCTGAAATGACACCGAAGTCTTTGTCCAAATAATCAGTTAGGTGCAGTGTTAGACAATCCAGAGCTGCTTTTCACATGGAAAAAAATTAGATTGATCCAGGAAATAATTCAGAATACTTGCACCTAAGATCCCCCTCCGAATCACCATCAGAGCGGTTTGTCTTTCTACACTACCTACAGAAAGAATGGAAGACTGAAATGATCTTTTGACGCACACTCACACCTCCTAGTAATGCAATTTTCATTTTTGTTACTTGTGTTTCACTATGTTTATGTGCACCGACATTGCATTGGATATCTAAGGTCTATTAAGATATAAGTATCCTGGGATATTTATAATGGCTCCATCCTGAGATGATATGATGATAAGGTACGGATATCTATGATATGGTATAGGTGAAAATCTACTTACAAGAGTAATAAATTGGGTGTTTATGTAAGCAGAAACTAGCACAAACTCAAAAGGGAGTCAGATCCAAACAGCCCTGCCTTTCATGGGCAACTGAATGTGTGGGAGAGCCAGCAAGGCTCTTTTTGCACTGATATCCCCATGGGGCTAAAGTCTGTCTGCATTTATCAACAAGGAACTTTTCTGTGAGTTGCCATATCCACCAAGCTTATCCCTACTGTGATTACTATGCCAGTAACTCATGAAACAGATTGGTTTTTACTTGCTTTGATATGAATGATAGTGTGAACCGAGGAGATTTAACATTAGAATTGAAATATATAAATGCTTCATAAAGGAACAGAGCATATAACCATAAGTTTATATTACAAAAGGATTACATGTATCAGACCAGATCTCATTATAGATGATGCACATCCATCTGTCTATCTATGTATCTGTCTCTACAGTTTATAGCTTCATTACATTTTAGTCACAATCTCCACATTTCAAACCTGTCAAATACTTACCCTTTTTGAAGAGATTTCCATAGAAATAATAGGAACTGGCACCTAGAAAATAGGAAATATTTCCTTGCTTAGAGAAAAGAATATCTTTTTGCTATGACAATAAATTAGGTAAAATAGTGTTGATGTTCACTTATATTCAGCTTTGCTCTATACTTTGACTTTCTTTAAGTTCTGATGCTACAGAAAGATGTGAGGAATTGTGACTTTCAGAAGTATTGCTTTGAAAGACTTTATTTAAAAACAACCAGCCAACACTTAATTCAGGATTATAGGAGCCACAGGAACACTACAATTTCCCTGTCAAACATGACATTAGCTCTTGCCACTACTGAATCTCTTTTGTCCTGCTTGAGAGTGATAAGTGGAGTGTTCTTTATAACAAAACATTCATTGAAGATAAGATAAAAATAACAGGAATTCATTCTCTTACCATTGTCCTCTCTGCCCTCTGCTCAGATTTCGTGGAGCAATGGCAAAACATAACCCCTAATAGGTCTATTGAAAACCAGCTTTATCAAGAGGGGCAATTTCTGTGATTTTCCCCCCAGGCAACAAGTCAATAGTTACACTGCCTAAATGCAGGTACCAGATTTAAATTTCTAAGTTTGGATGTTAGATTTTCCCTGTGGTTGCAAGTAGGTTAGCCTTCTACTTTATGTGGCTAACACGACATGATGTGAATACTCACTAAGAGAATTTCATTATATTAGCTTTGCCACATACCAAATACTGAGCTTTAGTCATGGGTTATTCTTAAATAGAATGGAGTTTTGCCTCACTAGGACTCAGGTTTGCCCGCTGTAAAGACAGATTAACTCATTCACTCTTTCTGCGGATTGGGCTTTTTTTATCTGGACCTCATTTAAGCTTCCAAGATTGTAGTAGGCACATTTTTGAGCATACGGTTATACTCTTTTGAATACTTAATTGGATATGAGGGAAAATTAAATAAAATGCAATCAGTTTCTAATTAAAAGTCACACTACGACCTCCAAGCATGTAAACAGAAATACAGTAGTCCTGGTTTGCTGCAATATGCTTCAGTACTTGGGCTATAACTCCACCTCAGAAAAACTTCAATTGAAAATTAAGACTTCCTGTCATAAAATAACTAGATCATTAGAAAATTTCTTGCACATAACTATTATATATTTGAGTATCCTCAGATTTTTTCGATATTTTAATTCTGCAGAAAATATATACTTCATATACAGCACAGTTCACCTTGAATACTTGCAGCTCTTCAAGAATCACTTCTTCCATTGATTCTGTCTCTTGATTGTAAATTGTAATAACTTTCAGCACAATTCCATTATCTGGGAATAAATTTAAAAAGAAAAAACCAAAGCAAATCTAAAGGTTATTATTGGTGGAAAAATTTGTATGGCCTTCAAATACATTAAATCACTTCTTCAAACTGATAATGAATAGAAATTTATAAATATGTACAGGTGGTTACATATTCCTGTTATTGATGAGGATTTTTACTCTTAGAAAATAAACACATATGACAATTTGTCCCTGGCAAATAAGAGTCAACTGAGACATCCCTAAGCTATATGATTAATTGACTTGTATCTTTCAAACTCTGGGTCATAACCCCTTTGTGAGCTGCAAAAGGATCAAAGAGGGTGGCCATATTTCAGAAAAAGAAATGAGTAAGCAGGAGCTGACTCCATCAGGGCAAGGGAATGTAAAGTAGCTTTAATTATAGGATCTGAGTGTTTACACTAGTTAGGAAGCTACTAACTATGCTCAGTTGCTGGCAGCAGCTCCGTTCCTCCAGGCAAGAGTACAAAAACCTTCAGGGGTTCATTGTCTGCAGTTCTCACCCTCCTCTAGTGAAATACTGAGCTGCTGTTGTGCTGAAGGTGTTAATCAAAGGAAGATGAACCAAAAAAAAGCTGCACATTCAAAAAGTCTAAGGCACTTTGGAGTTTAGATTTATCAGCCTCTCTGTCACTGCAACTCTTGCAGGAAATTAGAACACACGAATAGCATCTGCTTTTCGACCACTTCAGCTTTGTCTTGCTGACTATTATTAGAATAGTCTTGCTTTCCTTAATCTGAAAATCTGTCATCAACAATGGCAAATATCACTTCCTTTCTTCTGTTACTTTCAGTCACCTTTGATTTGCAGGAGAAATATTAAGTTGACAAGCACCGGCAAAAATATTCAGCAAAAGATCAAAAGGGCAAACATAAAGAGGAACCATGAAACTGGGGTCATACACCACTTCTCAAAGAGAATAAGTAATCAAAGGCATGCATTTTGCGATGGAACAGTAAAAAGAAATTGCATTATGAGTTCTGATTTTCATAAGTATGTCCCTCTTCGAATCCTGGTGACAGATGCGTCAAAGTTAGCCCTGACGTTCAGACTTCACCTTTGATGAACCTTTCTGACTTGCACTGTTACCCTAAGGAAACTTCTGCTCGGCTGTAAGACCCTGTTTACTTATATTACACAGCAGGTGTTGGACTCAGATAAAAAAAGATTAACCCCTTCTAACATTATATTTCCAAGAGAAGCAGTGAGTTTTTTGATGGGAGCTTTGCCAGAGCAAAGATTGCAGAGTTCGTTTTAGAGTTTCTAAAGCCCAAATTCCTATGCTGGAATTTCTTGTCACCTGAGATTAGACATCTCGAGATGACTAAGCGGCTGTTAGGTGCCAGTCCAGCACAGCTCTAAAGCACACACTTAAGTCCCCTTGGATTCAACTTTGCTGAACAGAGGGCTTGTGTACAAGAGTATTTCATATCATATCTCAATCACAAATTCAAGTGGAAAATATGAAAAATCTAGGCACTATTATAAAATCTGCTGTACAGAAATAAGTGACACATGGCACAATGTTTTATAGACCACACTAAGCCCAGTACCGAGACCATACTGAGGATATTTAAAAGCTTAGAAAACAGCACTAATATAAATAAACCTTTGCTATTCTACAAGCATGCTTCTTTTGAATGTTCTCAACACTGAAATGTGCTTATCAGAGGAATTTCGTTAGTGAAAAATAGTTCACTGTAACTGCTTTCCTAGACAAAATGGTCAAAATGATTTGTGATACCACTCTTGTTGTTAAATTGATAAAATGTGAATGTATGAATCCTTGGATTTTTTCCAGACAGATTAGGTGTGACTAAAGTCTTGTCTAGTTCCAGGCTTTCCTCTTATTTTCTTAAGTTTTCTTATTTTTCAAATACCATTAGAATGTGGGTTTTTCCTCTGGTTTCTTAGAGTTAGGGCACGTCTATGTATTTTACCTTAGTCATATATGTTTGGTAGATGTTTAAAAATTCTCTTTAAACACCCTCTCTGTATCTCATGAAAATGTCATAAAAGACAGAAAAGAAAACTTGGCAGAAAACTTCTAACAGTTTCTTTTTAAGAAAGTTGGGTATTTCCTCCTTCCTTCCTTGAGCTGTGTCGTAACCCAAATCTGGAAGCTGGCAGTTTCTTTTTAATGGTATCAGCTAGACTTGTGGTCTCCAGAATTGGAGAAAATAAACTGTGGAGTAAAACCAGTAACTTGAACTGATATTTTTGAAAATCATATCACCTTTGTTTCTCTCAGGTCTCTAAGTTTCAGCTCAGAACTATGCTCAGATACATGATTGTGTTCTGAAGTTTTAAAAATAAGTCCAGTTGTTCAGGAATTTAATTTAAGGTTCTTGTTTGGAAAGAAAAAAAAAATGAAATCCTATACTTAAATTTCTCTTTCTAGTCTTTAAATGCTTTCCTACCATTATTTTTCTATATAATGTTATCAGCACAGTGAAGCACATGCTTAGAATGACTAACCTCCTCTGTAAGGTGAAGACTGGCACAGTCATGCAAAGAATGATTGTTAAAAAGGATTATTGTATTGATTTTTTATTTTTGGACTATACACAACTTAATTTCATTCATCCTGGAGGTAAAAAACCCCTATTAAATCAATTGTCTTCCTTGCTTTCTTAAATTTACCTGTGCCAATGAACAAGACATCATACTGCCCATCTTCAGCTTCCACTCTGTCCACTGCTATTTGTTTAAGATTGTACTTTCCATCTGTTTTAACTAGTATTGGTCTCTTATGAACAGGCTTGATGGGCTGATACATCAGTGGATGACTCCTGGCAAAATGGACAGCTTCATCAGGATAGTCTTTAGTGGTAGTGTACAGACCACCATTCACCTTGCTGGCACACTGCAAAAACATAAAACACAGATTATCCTGAAGGTTGGCTAAAGAAAGTGTCAGAGACAGGTCTTGTTTTCAGGGGTAATGGCAAGTCTACAGAAAACCTGGCATAAAAACAGGCACAGAAGACCACAGCAGGAATTGGGACATTGAACTCTATGCTTTATACATGTGTGGATTATTAATCATGGGAAGCCAAGAAAGGGAATGTTGAACAGAGCCTTGGCATTATCGTGTTTAGAAAGAGGGAGCTCCTTCCTCTCTGGCATACTAAGAGCAGAATAAATAGTGACACTTTTAGCTTTTGACAAAAACCCATGGTGCTTATGTCTTCCCCAAATTCATATTGAAGATGTAATCAAAATGGCCATTGACAGAGTTAGGAGAAGGGAGTTTCCTACCCCAGTAGAGACACAGCCATGTAAAGTCAGCAGAATAGTAACGCTTGAAATCAGTCTCTAGTCTTATTACTTTTGATTCCAAAATGTATTACCATAAGAAACTAAGCACACTTAAAAATGATGCCAGCAGCAACAGTAATTCTTAATTTCAGGCATTCTAACAGTATTACATTGGATTCCAATTCCTAACTCATGATGGCAGTATTATATATCACAGTTTAGCCTGAAATACCAATGTTTGCATTGATCAATCTGTTTTGCAAAGCAAATAGACTTTATGTCAATGATTGATTAGAAGAGGCTTACTCCTTTGGTCAAATGTGCAATTAGGGCTAATTCAATGCATTAAACAGAGAAGTCAATTTTAGGATGCTTTGTGAAGGATATGATCTTCCTTAACTGAACATAGATTTTACATTTCCAATTTGCTTCATGATGTCTAATTGAAACCATTTATGATCAAGCTGGAAATATCTCAGTAACGGTTTACTTTCTCCAAATATTCATAAGACAGTGTGGTTTTAAGAAGCGTTTCAAGCAAAGCCACAATAGCAGCCTTTCCCTATTTAAATTGGATTTTTCAATCAATAAAATGAAATAAAATACTCTTTATGTTTACTGGAAACAGTAATTTTGAACTTGTGGTCGACTGTAATTGACAATAACAAACTCCTGCACTTGTCAAGCGGGGCAGTGTTTGTTTCCACTTTTTGGCCATAGCTACAGGAAAGTATTTGTTCAGTGTTGACTTTAAAGTAATTGTCTAATCAACCTAGTGATGGAATTTCACCGGCTGTTTGCAATAAAGAGATTGAGCTGGAGCATGAAGATAGGCTAAGCCTCTGCTTTCCATGCACTGCGCAGCATATCAAGTGAATAGGCATTGCCAGGCTCCCTTTGCAGAGTTCTAGCCCTGGAGAGATTTAATAAAAATAATCCTTCACAGGCTTTTCATTTTTAATTAAATAAAATCAAGTAGTCTAGAAAGGAAACAGTAGATGCAGCCGTTTCTGAAGTCTATCAACACCATTTTTGAGGTAACTGATGTCATTCCCAGAACCATCACAGTCTAAATGCACTAAAAGAATCAGCAAAACAGGAGCAGAGATTATGGCAGAAGCAGTGCTTCAAGCAGACTTCAGAGAGCAGCGGATTACAGAGTCTGTCAGAACATGTGAGACTCTTAAGAGTGGTTTTCTGTTTATTTAGCTTTGAGCTCTACTCTCATTCCTTACAGACTCCATCTTTACCCATTCAATAGCTAAGATCAAAGAGTGCTGACTCTCAGAGATGCCTAATAGTAGGTTATTTTTGGCCTCTTGTCACTGTCACTCCTGTAATGGGAAAGGTAGTGGGATTCAGCTTACCAATACACTGACCTTTTCTTTGGAGTGTGAAACCTAACACTGCGGGCTACAGCCCGAAACAGGCTTTCTCTTCATGCTACTGGAAAAGCATTGAACAGACCTCTAAATTGTGCCCTAAATGAGCAGCCAAAAATGAATCAATTAATCTTCTGTTAGCTGACAGAGCCAGCTACTTCAGCCTCTGATATGCTCTGCAACATATAGAGACAAACATGATTAAATCGGTCAACACCCAGGAAAGACCTGGTTCCTCAACTAACTAGTTCCATGGCATTGGGAGAATTATTTGCACTCTTATGTCTGTTTCAGCTCCTTTGCATTGCCTGTTGGGGGGCTATAATCCACTCTGACCCAAAAGTGGCCATTCAGAGCCAAGGGAGAGAAGCATCGAAAGTGAGTGGAACTTAGGGCAGCCTTTCTGTAAATCACTGTCAACTTTGCTGAAGTGTTGGCTCAGTGTTCTCCTTCTTGCCAAAAAAACACCATTTAATCTTCAGTGCTAGGAAATATCAATGTAATGACTGTAGTCATTAATACTGAATTCATGACTGTGTTTAATGTTAGTCCAAATAACATAGGTGAGGTGTTCTACTGCCTGGTAAAAAAAAAAAGATGAATACCACTTACAGAACTTGGATCATATCATCTTTGTAAAATATACAGCCATTCTGCAATCCATGCATGGTACTGTCTCCTTATTTGGTAAAACTGCAAAAACTGTAAATTTGCTATATAAAATGTCAAATAGGAAGCCAATAATTCCTTTGAATTCAACCATTTTGCTCAAAATGTGATAATTTACTTACCTGATTTTCTCTCCTGACTCAATACCAATGACTTTGATCTACATCAAACAAACAAAAAACCATTTGGTGTTGATGTCAGCACTGCTACAGTGGTAGCTTACTGGCCAAGACGGTCAAATCATAATGTTTAAATCCTAGATAATCTCCTTTTTGGAGCATCCACTTCTGCATTTTGACTTATGTCTCTAACCCCAAGAGAAGCACAGGAAAACATTAATTTAAAATGAGAGAGGACATGCATTCAAAATCATACTACAGGGACAAAGGCCGTACTGGCATGGACTACATAATCTAATAGGCCTTTTTACCTCTCATTCCTGTGATTCGCCGATAAATGAATTGTATGCAATGTTTATTTCTGCAAATGATTGCTTCTATTATAAAAGAGAATATTGATTCAGTTAGCAAAGGAAAAACAACACTGGAAATAATGCTCCAACGACTGTTTATTCCACCGTTAAGCTCAAGAGAACGAGCGCCTAGCCTGTGAGAAGATAAAGAGGTGAAGTGTGAAAACTGTGGGGGCGGTTAGCGAAACAGCTATTAGAAATGTCTTTGCATCTCACGGAGTCAAAAATCTGCACAATGCTGACATGATAAGGGGTAGACCTTCAGCGAGTGTAAAAAAACAGCTTTGCAACAGACGACAATTGCCATGGGTGGGTAGGTAGTTGTATTCCCAAAAAGTATGGGGCGAAGAAGTAATCCTGGATGTGATGCTTCTCTGGGTTAGCCTGGCATTGCCTGCCATGGGGCTCCTCCTGACTTGCAGCAGGAAGGGGAAGGCGAGGGAGGCCCTGGTTGTGCCCCCTCTGTGAGACGCTGACGGGCCCCTGCAATGCAAAGGGCACCCTCAAGCTGCACCAATAGGCAGTGAACACAGGACTGCTGTCCTCACCCCCCGAGCTGGGATGTGAGAGTCCCAGGCTAAGATACTACAGAGGCAGAAACTTCAGAAACATGTAAAAAGAGAGTGAAACAGGAAAAGGGTTTGAGATGAAGATTACTTGTGATGCCTTTGAGAAATCAACGTAGAAATTAGAAATTCCTTGTAGAAATTAATTGCCTGTCTCTAAGTAACGAGTTTGTGTTTTCCTCCAGAATTTCTATTTACCAAATGAAAAATCTAAGTGCCAGGCAGGAACAACTCTTTACATGACAACACCGGTAGAGTTGCAGAGTATGCTACAATAGTTGACAGATTAATTGCATTTTCAAAATATGTCTTGTTTCTTTTCTTCACTTAATCTTTATTGAAAAAAAAGAAGATTGTAAAGAAACTTGTGTGAAAATTAGCAAAAAGCATGAGTGATTTTGCTGAGTTTGGTTCTTTGCAAGGTTGTTTTAATATTTCTATACTGTTTGTAAAGGGTACTGAACAAGAATGTTAATAAGCTCAGGAACCTGATTTGAGGGTAATAAATCTCACTCTGTGGTGTCTGAAAGCAAACCAATGAATTGTGAGGATGCTAGACCATTGCTTCTAGAAAGAACCAGTCTTGAGAGAAGGACCTCAGGTGATGTAGGATTTACTCCTTGTCTGCAAATGTGTTTATTCTGATTAGTTACTTTTGTTAAAATCTATGTCTCATTTCCAACCTGTGCACTGATCTAAATTATAGAAATATTGATATTTGATCCTTTTTGAAAAAGAGATTAAAAAAAGGAAGCAGAACCACATGATCTTGAAATAGGGGATCACCTCTTTTTTTTGTTTTTCTTCCTTTAACACTTGTTAAATGCCCTGGTTTCAGTAGGCAATAGAAGGAAAGGGAATTGCCTTGTGTAAGCTTGTTTTTTCCAGTAATAAGCTTATTTACATTGGAAAATATTGCATGTATCCTAAATATATTTTTTTTGAAGTGTAAATATAGGTACATGTTTCTAGTTCATCCTGGCTTTATTTTCTCAAGTCAAGTCAGTAAGGACAATTTGTTCTCCAGAAAGTTCCGTTAAAAAAAAACCCCTCATGGTTCACTCAATGCACTTAAATGAATTTGATTTTTCATTTATTTCTTTGGCAGTTAGATTAAAGTTCTCACAGTTCAGATGCAAAAAATATGTCAGCAGCCAAATTTAGAAGAACAGTTATTCTAGGCTCAGTAGAAAGTGAGGTTCCTTCTCATGTAATGCACTTACTGCTTCTGAACACAGCATCTGACCCACCTTCTAGAGGTACCTCTTTTTATCCCCATTGCCTGGGGTCCTAACTTTGGGACCTTAGGACCTTAACATAAGGTTGCTAAATTCAAGTCCCAACAGGATTTTGAAAAACATTGTGTACTTAATTCCACTATTTTCCTTTTGGAAATGTATGGTTCTAGTACTCGATTAAACTTACTGCTGAGCCATTCCACACTTTTCCAGAAATGCTGGAGTGTGCATACATTCAAATAAATATATCCTGGACTGTGAATTCAGAAAGATTTGTACATTAGCAGCAGCCTGCTTTTTCTTCCTGATTTCATTTACATAGCAAAGCAATGGAAAATAGATTGTACTTACTGAACCAGGTCTAGGATAAGGTACTTTTCCTTCGTATAGAGCCCAGTGGTACTCAGGTCCTTCTTTATGAGCATATGGTCCATTAAAAGCTGCTCGGACACTTGCCATGTGGTAAACACATATAGCATATCCTCTAAATATATTGCTATGGAGTAAAATTCAAAGACATTATTAAAGCAACATGTCGCATTCTATACATGTAATACTGGTATTATTGTGTAGTTAAAAATAAGTCACATTTCAACAGTATTCAGGGAGAAAAAACTATTTATTGTTTCCTATATGCTTTTCTTATAACTGTTGTGTCCAATGTTTTTTACAAAGTCTTTAATGTATTTATATTTATAATATTTCTCTGAGGAAGCTCCATGTTTTTATCCCAACATTTGAAAATGGTGAACATAGGCCCTAAATTATTTGTTTATAAACACAGAGGAAGCACAGCGAACTGAACTCAGGTCTTATAAGTCTTTGATTAGTGACTTAAACAGTTAACCATTTTTCTTCTGTAAGATTTTCCTGTTGTTGTTAGTTTGGAAAGATGGGAATCATCCAATGCTGACTGAAATGAACAGGAGTCTTTTTATATTGAGTGGAAATGTTGGTTGATGTTATTGGTTAAATCATCAAGATCACTCTATGTAGATCAATCCACATGAAAGTTTCTTTTTTACTTTTCAATTTTATTCACTTAGTTCCAGAGAAGCAATTAATTGTTTTTTAAAGGAGCATCAGTGCTGTCTATAAAGAAAATTATCTCTGAAGACTCCAGAAGGTGATCCAAATAATTTTAATTAGATGCCCACCTTTCTCTACTGGCATAGGAAGCCAGTAGGAAATGCGAGGTGCCTGCATCCCTAGAGGACCAGATCTGCCTTGCTTTATTAAAAAAAACCCCAAAAAACAGGAGAGTGAAATAGTGGCAAAAGCACAGCTGCTCTTCTCTGCCAGTTACATCCTAAACTAACTGTTGGACCTCCAAGAAGCAGGTACCACGTACTTGCACTCAAACTAGGCTGCAGTGGAAAAGGAGGCCACCAGCAACATCACAGCTGGTGTTTTAGGCTTCACTAAGAAGTTAGTAGGAATTCAAGCTGCTATCTACTTAAACTTGAGTTACAGTGGAGCTCTTAAAGGCCGACAGGTGGCTCTGATAGGCTGCTCTTATAGGCATGCAGGAGTGCATATACTTTGACACTAGGAAATGTTCTAAGCAAAGTAACATTTAATTAATTTATGATCCAGATAGACTGGATCACTGAATGAGACTTCAAGCCCCTGAGTGTCATAGAGCAGTTTTCACACTAACAAGGAAGCCCACTGTGAATAGAACAGGGATTAAACAGTTTACTATATATTTGCTAAGGGATATTTATAATGCATCTTGCATCTCTTCAATAGGCTGTTCAAACATTGCTCTATTGCTGATATGATTTCTTCTCGTTTTTACCTTGTAGTGTTGAAGAGGCCAAATATCACTGGATTTTTGTTATCACGAGTTTGCAGCAAAAACACATCCTCTGTAAAATTTAAATGCAATGTTATTGGTAGCAAACTACTTTTCTCAGCCCCAAAAGAGAAACTTCATTGCTTGTTAAAAGCGTAATCCTATTTTACTCACATATGCTATTTAATTTTATGCATATTTTAAAAGCAATCTTTAAAAACAATGCAATAAGTAAAAGCATAATTGATGATAGTCAACTCCGTATGTATAGAACTTCATATACATTGGAAACAAAACGCCAACAACCATTCCCTGTTAATGAATACAAGTACAATATTTGACGGTAGGATGTGTTATCATCAAAGTATACATTTTGTATGATGGTTTAAAGTTTGTTACAGTCTCGGATATTTACCTAATTCATCAAAATGCGTATCAATTCCGTTTCTCCCAGGCACAGAGCAAACTAGTCTGGTTTTGAGGAAAGTGCTCCATTTATTCACAAGCATTCGCTGGCCTCCCATATCATTCTGCATAGAAAGAAACAAATGCTGATGGTAATTTGAATGAGTAAGTCTAGAAGCACAAACATCTCTGCTGAATTAGCTGCTTGTTGTATCTTTTAATGTCAAAAGCATGCATTTTCAAACCACATGTCTATTACTAGTATTATTTCTCTGGAGTCAATTTTCAAGTAGAATTGTGCTGATCAAGTCCAGGTCTCATTAAGACCTGTGGGTTTATAAGAATTTTTTAATTCTGTACTGCCTCCGTGGATAGTTTTAACAATACAGCTGTTGTAAAGCTTTTCTATTTCTCATTTTTGCTCACTGGATGTACTGAATACATTAGCAAAGTTTAGCTTTGCTTCAGGACTTCAGTGTAGGGTTAGATCAACACATTTGGAAACTGAAGCCCTGAGTCTATCTATAGAGCTGGTACAGCTGGGGCAAGTCTGAGGCAAGTGTTTACACAGTGTTCTAACAATTTCTCAACAACTTTAAACAATTCCTGCTTTGCTATGGCTGTCTAATCTTTTTCTCGCTGTTACAACTGTCAGACTGTCAAGAAAAGGGGACATTTAGTACTCGTAGTAATCGGACTCTGTAACCTTCAGGTAGCATCCTCAAAGCTATGGCCTGTTCAGGTAGGCTGTGTAACTGAGTGTTGAAGGCTCTGTATTAGGCTTGCAAAACTCCTCTTATGGCTTCACTCTGAGCTACAGAAATTAATTGATTTCCTCAGTTTCACATTGAGATCTTACAAAAACAGAGTTGTGTTTTCCTCAGAAAAGTAGAAATATAAAGAGTAGGTGCCTCTGTGTTGCAAAACCTGTTACAGCTCAGATGAAAACATAAAAGTCAGAAAAAAAAGCCAGGTCTTGAATCACCAGCTAGCTATTTTTTGTATTCATTAAATCAAATTTGAATTATAAACACGGATGTGAAGTTAATGTCCAGGTGATAAAGCATTTGGAGTTTTGGACAAGTGGAAGAGAAAGGTCTGTAGGATTTTGGTTTAATCCATGGCTAGAGATAAGACATTCAGGTGATATATTTCAGACTACAGGGAATTATTAAAATAATCTATTCAGACATCTACCAGAACACAGGCCAAAGAATTCTACTTCAGATCTTGATGCAGCCTTGAATTCAGAAAGTCAATGGGCTTTGTGAACATTAATGTCTTAGGCTGCAGTTTGGTATTTTGCATACTTCAGATGTTTTAAGTTATACATGAATACTCCTTAAGAAATTTTAATAGGTAGGATGCTGGTGATCATATTTGACATATACTATACTTCAGGGTGACAGAAGATTTTTAACTTGTATCTTGCTTTTTGTCCAATACTTTTAGGAATGTGTCCCCTACAGTTGGGAGGGAAGAATGCAATTTTCTTCAGAAATACAATCAGATGCTAAGAAATAAACTTCTCATTCCTTCCTTTAATCAAGCAGATGTAGTCCCAATGGGAATGGGAGAGCCCCTCTCATCAGCCTTACTGTAGTTCAATTAATAGAAAAGGAATGCACCCAAATTTCATCAATTGTTCAGACAGGAGCAATTATGGGCAGCTTAATCTGGGAGATCATATGTTAGCAGTGCTCCTCTCCAGCGACTGCCTGAGATCTCCTTCCTGTGTGTGGGGCCAGGGAGGCAAAAAGAGATGGGATCAACGCATCAGCAACGTGGCCTGAATGGGAAATGGATAATTGTGCAGGGCCGTGGAGGGAAGCAAGGTGTCTCCTCGTGACTTTTCTGCTCCTTCTGGTAAACTTTATGCCTGGATGCAGTAATAATTTGCTGGGAAACTCAATCCTTTGTTCTAGTTTCCTATCTGCATGATTTTCCTTAGTTGTTCTTGAAAAGAAGAATGGTAAATGAAATGAGAACAGTACCTAGCTACTATGTATAAAACACTATATGAATGGTTGACATTGCACCCCTCCTATCGTTCATGCATCAGAAAGAGGTTTTCAAGATTTCCAGAATCACAGTATAGTTGAATTTAGCAGGGACTTCTGGAGATCGTCTAGGCCAACTGCCCTGCTCAAAGTAAGTTGCTTTAAGCAAGTTGCGCAGCAAGTTGCTCAGACCCATGTCCAGTCAGGCTTTGAATATATCCAAGGAAGGAGACTCTGGGCAACCTGTGTCAGTGTTAAACCACCCTGGCAGTAAAAAAAAGTTTTCTTACTTTCAGATAGAATTTCATGTGTTTCAATCTGTGCCCTTTGCCTCTTGCCTTGTCCAGCTGGCTGCAAAAGCCAGCTGCGTGGTAGGATAGCCATTGATACTCCACAAATGCAGGTGAATTAAGTCTCCTCCTTGCTGACAGAATAGGAAGGCAAGAGGGAACGTCAGAGAGGACTGGTGTCTGGGCTGGTCCTGTCACCAGGAATGTGAGGGGACATCAATTTATGTCAGCTGTGAGAGCTGCAAGAGGCCCTGGACCTACAGCTAATACTAAGGGCGATGGAGCCTTGAGCTGAACTGAGAATATGGATGGTAAGAAAGTCCTGTGGGCAACTGCTATTACTATTACCACATATCAGCACAAAGAAAGATGGAGTTGAATAACAAGATATCTAACTTTGCCCAGCTCTCTCAGCAAGATTCGGCTTCAAGCCCAGATTTCAGATTGCTTTTGAATTTTCTAATGCTTGAGGCTATTTAGATGTGGGGTTTTCATTCAGACCTATAACTTACTGTCACATACATTAACAGATGCCATATTTGCCTGGGGGAGAAGGACCAAAGAAAGGAGCATGCATTTTTTTTCATTTAGCTCGGGAATCAGAAAAAGGATCTTACCGCACATATGCGTCCCACTCTGGTATATATGGCATGAGTGTTTGTCTCAGCCTCTAAAGCTTTTTCAGTGAAGAAGAAATATACTTTGTTATCATCATGGTCCTCATTGTCAGGAATCATGTATGAGCCAACGAATTTTGGTTCTTTAAAAGAAAACAGAAATTAATTCAATTCAAGTTTATTAAAACATTCTCATTTTTTCAATCTTAAAATCAGCGGGTAGCAAAGAAAAAATAAAATTAAAGAATCAGGGATCTATCAGTCAGACAGCTACCTAAGGGGAATAGGGCAATAGAAATATTTTTTTGTGGGTGGGTATCTATAGAACATGTGGAATACATTAATGTCAAACTATTTTTATAGCTCAAATTCACAAATAAGTATCCCTTTGTATACGTGCAAGAAAAAGAGCTTTTTCCAGCCTCATAATCTGGGGTTTATATATTTTAATTTGCATTAGGCTAAAACCTGGCACTAATATTCACATAACAATCTCTGATCCCATACAAGCCAGGTGTAGGAATATCAACTTCGGAAAAACAAACTTTTAGATAAAGAAAAAGCTCTGGTAGTTCAGCTAATAGATGTTATATGAACATATATCTTCATACATAGAAGATGCATTGTGTATCTTTGTCACGAAATAAAAACTTTCAAAATTTTTCGTGTTTTAACATTTTGCTGCAAAGTTGAAACCTAAGTTCAGACTTCAGTCCATGCCTTCATACCTTTTAATCGCACACCAACCAGAGCTGTGAATGATTTCATCTCATTGAATTGTAGCAGAGTTTTTAGAAGTTCTTTAAATGAGAATGTCATTCATACAATTAATATGATTTCTTAAGAAGCAGTGGGTAATGTAAATATTTTCTAACTTCCTGTTCTTTATGAAAAGTCATTGCATTTTAAGACATTGATACAGCACTTGCTATTTTCTGAAGTGTTTTTAGTATACTTTTTAAAATATTGCCTTTCTGCAAATTTAACTTTCAAGTATAGACAAAATGAAAAGCAAAGTTTGAGGCCATAATTTAGATAATTCTGTATTTCAAATAATGAAATCGTCCAGAGAGAAGAGAAACTTCACTTGCATGTTGCGAACATCCACTTGATTTATCACAAAGGGGGAAAAGGATTCTCGCCCATGAATTGGTGAGCCTCATCGAGAGGGCTTTAAACTAGGCTCGAAGGGGGAAGGGGATATAACCAGGCTCACTAGAGAGGAGCTGAGGGGTGGCAAGCCAAGGTCGGGGGTGAAATCGATAGCCCGGCTCAAGTACGTCTACACCAATGCACACAGCATGGGCAACAAACAGGAGGAGCTGGAAGTCATGGTGCAGCAGGATGGCTACGACTTAGTCGCCATCACAGAAAGATGGTGGGATGACTCCCACGACTGGAGTGCTGCAATGGAGGGCTACAAGCTCTTCAGAAGGGACAGGCAAGGAAGGAGAGGCGGTGGGGTGGCCCTGTATGTTAGGGAGTGTTTTGACTGTATAGAGCTCAATAGTTGTGATGACAAAGTTGAGTGCTTGTGGGTAAGGATGAGGGGGAAGGCCAAGGAGGC
>WAAD01000598.1:15170-31218 GCA_013389945.1 Fregata magnificens | reverse complement strand
TTCATACTCCAAAGATCTAATTCTGAATTGTCATATCAGAGAACATAGATCTTGGAGGAATTCTGGTCCTTGGGAGGGGAGTGATCCAAGCATGAGTGTTGTATATACTTTTTTCCTATTTAAAACCAGAAGCTGTAACTTGAGCAATTTTTGTTGAGTTTGAGTTATGAAGAGTTTTTACTTCCAACTAACTTCAACAGGAACAAGAGTATTTATCATTTGACAGGACGGTGCTTTTAGTCTGAATGTTGTATTTAACTTGATCAAAGACTTTGCACCACTGAAACACGACTAGGTCCAACTTGTGCTGTTTACACAACTGTCATACCTAAGCTGGTAGTAAGGATCATACTGGGGAACACTCCTGAATTACTCAGGTATATTAACATTTGTTTTAATGAATGTATTGACTGAAGCATGAAGACAAATGAAGGAAAAAAATCAGCACGTTATTTCCAATTGGTTAGTGACAAGCTTGTCTCAAATCACGAGTGCTTCATAATATGCTTAATTTGTAGTATTTGTGTCATGTATATTTGAAAAGAAAATTGTTGATTATACTTTGCTTCTCTAGACCTACCCTTATTTCGTTGGTTGCTCAATTCTCTGTTTATGATGCAACTTTTCAGTGGGTAAATACATCAGATAAGTCTTTTTTCATTATTAAGAAAAGAAAACAAAGATTGAATATTCTATTCTCTGGAAAGGTTGTTAACTTCGGTTACTTATAAAGAACCTAATCAAATCTCTGAATGTTTTGGGGTTTTTAACTTTACAAATCTAAAAAAAAGTAAAATACAAAAATTTAGGNAGCTCTTTTTTTTTAAATTGACTGTTAATTTAATTTAAACCTATTATTGCCCTGGGTTGTATAGCAGAAGAGAAAAAGAAAATCAGATTGTATATTTTTATTTGGCTTTTTTTTTCCCTCAAGAGGGTTTTTTTCAACATTATTTTCTCTGTCATATTTTTTAGAAATAAAAATGCATCTTTTAGTATATAGCTAATCTTTCCTTCCACACCTTTACACAGATGAAGCCTTTAAATAACAACGAAGAAAGAACCAGTGACAACCTCAGTGACAATACTTTTGCATACACAGATGCACTACACAGCAGTAAATCATGAGCGCAAATAGGGCTTTTTTTTTTTTCTTTAGGTATAAATGTGATTTCAGGAACACAGAAACTGTAATCATTTAGGACCAAACTTTCCAAGATTCATTGCAGGAAAAAAGTTCATCAATTCTGTTACTGAAGTAAATGACTGAATTTCTCTTCAGCAAGGGAAAAAAAACCCATCCTGCTTGAGTTTCTTCACAGGAATAAGTATTATGGCAAAGGGGATGAAGAGAAGCACTGCCAAATTATTGAAAGGAATGTTTAAGAAAAAGCTCTTAATAAATGTTTTAAATATCAGGGCCTATAGCAAAATTATGTAAAAATATTTGATACCCTATCACAATGTTCTATAAACAATGCTCATGCTATATCCAACTTAAAACAGGAAGAACAATGTATTGTACACAATACTACACAACATTATATGCTTTTATGATAAAAGCACAGTCTATTACAGATGTGCATGCTATGAATGCTATTTTACCTAAACAGGGACTTGTCATATCTCTGTTTTAAACTGCATTGACTATGCCCTGTCTGAAATTGAGTGCCTCTAGGCTGTGAAGGACTGTGCCAGGTATACACATCAAAAAAGAACAAAGACTGTCTCTCTTTTGCCCCTAGTAATACTCCCATCTTTTCTGGATGCAGGCAGCCTTTTTCAAATGCAGATGAGACATGAGTCACACCTGCGCTCTGGATTATGCTGCGACAAGAAAGAAAGTAGAGGAACCCAAAACTGAGGTAGAAATTTGAAAGTGAAAGAGTAGGAAAAGGAACTAGAAACACGAATTTCCAGAGAGAATGGGGACAGCAGGTCAAGAAAGAAAAAACTTGTAAATCAGTGAGTTATGGTAGATAAAAGTAACTGGAGAGAAGATAAAGAAGCCAGAACTGGAAGAGCTGGTACAAAGACACTAAACATCAAGGGAGACAAGATTCATAAATCAGTAAGGCATGGTGGGTAAAAGTATCTGTAGTGAAGATGAAGTAGTCAGAACTGGAAGAGCTTGCACTGACTTGAATAAAGAGCAAGAAGGGAAGCTTGAGCCCCAGCCGGAATGAGAAGAAGAATTGCAGGTTGAAATGGTAGAGGGTTTAAGAAACTGGAAGTGATAGTATGACAGTGAACAGGAAAACAAATCAAGGAAAAGAGGTAAGAGAACTAGGAGTGTCTGGGATGAAAGATCTGAGGAGTTATGATTAAGGAAGATGACGGGAACTGATTGAAAGAAGAGCCTGCACAGATAAGACTCGGGACTGACACAAGCGAGAAGATATCCAGATAGCGGGAATCAACCAAGACAGACTGGGACTTCTGATTCCCAACCTTCATTATTGCCATTCTGTCAGAAAGTATAGGTGCAAAGAGGATTTTAACTCTTTTAGTGCTTGTTCACATACAGATAAAACACTAATAAGTATATTAGCTTACTTTCACTGCTTACTGTACACTTTATAACCCATTGACCTCACTTTGATGACAACAGTTCTGGTCTAGACTTCAGCTGACAACACATAAATATCCCAGCCTTATCACTGTGGCAACAGATCGTTACCTGGTTTGCTTCATGGAAAGCAATCATCTACTTCGTTTCAGACATGGAAAATGCATACACAAACTTTAAGACTAAAACACTAACCAAGTTCTGCCTGGTGGGATGCACGTAACCAACCCTTCATCAAATTACCATACTAATGAAGCTGTGTAGCACCTGCCACAGTGCAGACTTTTAATCTGCACAGTAGATTTATCTTTCTTCCCTGAAAGGATAAACAAGCGTGAATTGCTTCCCACACGTTGCAAGAGAACAACTAACACACTGACCCATAGGATAGGAAAAACTTGCTGCCGTATCTTATATTCCTACTCCACTGTTCAGACTGCGAGGGTCTTGAGGCCCATGCTAATTGGGTCGTTGAAAAGGGTGACATATATGTTAGCGACATTATATATAGAGTTGCATGGATGCTCACAGGACCTGCACATTTATTTCACAGAGTGCCCTCAATTTTTCTGTAGGCTTCACGTTGTCTGAATAAAACCTAGAAATATATACTCCTCCCACTAATAACACCATCATTTTAAAGGCACAAAGCTAGTTCTTTTGCAAGTTTTATAAACAGGAATTCCAAGGTTTAATTCATCTGGTCCAAGCAAAACATCCCGTGTTTTAATTAGAAGGTATGGAGCTATGGAGAGTAGCCTTTTTGAATATGTGTGGGGTCTTTAGACACTAATGAACAGAGCAAACTAATTTTCCTTTTACTGAGCAAAGTTACTGTTGGAAACCAGAGTAGTAGCTGTATTTTATTTTTCAGAATGAAAGAAATCTAAAAAATGACTGAAATATCTTAGAAATTAACTGACTGCAATTTATCCGAATTATAATTCATGCATACATTTTGTGTTTAGCATAAATATATAATAAATTACCATTAGTTGTTGAAGAAACAGAAAGATGAGAGAGATGAGAAAGCTTCATTTCTGAAATACGTATCAACTTCAGTAAATATTACATGACGGTGACTGGCAACATGTGTAAAGCTGTTGACATACGCTATTATTAAGTATCTGTTTTAATGTGTATGCCTATTAGAAAGAACTTTATAACACTATATTAACCAATGTAATATGACACTTGCTTACATACTTTGAGGGCTCAGCTAAACCCATCCATGATAGTTAGTTAATAGTTTTGAAAGCTGTTGAGTCAGGGCTTTTTTAATATACTAGACCTGGATGATGTGTGAAATTACTATTTTTGATACTGCCTTTTTTAAGTGTCAAATGGACATGAGGAAGAAGAACTTGTCTGACTAAAACCTTGTACTTCTGTTTTTATGATAAGCAAGCAGGTAGAGACTGTACAGCTCTGCAGGACTGCAAGTCTTACACATGAATTAATAGAAGAGTTTCTTTATGTCCACTTCAATTGCACTAACCTATAAACCGTACCTTCACCTCATTGACTGGTTACAGTCTCTTCACTTTCACCCAACTATAGCCAAACTGGTCTCTTCTGAGTTTCCATTCATATTCAAGCTAATAGTCCACAAAATGTTTCAAAAGGAAAAAAAGAAGTCGTCTAATTACACATAACATTGGACTAAGACACTAAACTCCACCAATGCACTGCCTTCACAGGGATAGTGCACAGATGTGAAAGTTGGTAGGTAAGTCCTGCTGTAAGTCTTTGGAGGGACAGTAAGACAAATGGCCAACCACGTAACACTAGATTTTAATTTCATTCAATTTGAAAGCAGTTTCTAAGCCTTTTTCACCGCAATGGTAGTTTTTAAATGGTTATCAGAGGAAAACATAAAACCTAACAGGAGAGGGGGAAAAAAAAAAAATCTCAAACCCCCCAAAACCCCATCTTTCTCCCCTCAGTTACTCACTGGCATCTTCTGGAGTCTGTCACTATCAAAGCTGTGGATTTTATAACATAATATTCCTCTATCTACAACCATTTTTCTAGTCAAAGGGGTTTACCAGAGAAACTGCAGTGAAATGGCCAGTTAATTTTTCTTTGCTACATAAAGCTAGCAAGTAGCATATCAATAAAATGATCCAGTATGTAATACTATTTCCAAAAGGATGTTTCATTTAAAGAAAAAAGAAGTTGCATTCGCATTAATTTGTTCTCAAAGTGTGGGATTATTATTTTTAAAACAGCTCTATTGTTACTTATACTTGCATTATGATAACACTCAAGGGCTCTTAATACAGCTGATTGTAGCAGATACAAAAATTGAGAAAAGGCAGCATTCAGCCATATTAATTTTACCCATGTAGAAGTTAAATGCCTAGATGGCCCATATCAACTAGGCACTCATGGTGCATCTGAATTTATTCATCTTAAAGTTATGCATTTAGTCTGAGCTAATTACCTAGGCTTCCTCTCTAATTAATAGGAAGAGACAGGCACCTTAAGAGGATGATTCCTCTCTTCTTAAGATTGGTATAATGAAATGTTGGAAGTGATGCTCGTGCTCTTTTTCCACAGACTAGAAAGAGAGCCTAAACATCAAGTTTAGACTAGATGTATACAAAAGGAATAAAGTTACATGAAATAAAACCCACCTTGATCGTGGGTTGCCTGTGTGTGCTCAGCATAAAATATGAAAAAACAACTTTGTGTAATAAACAACCACTACATTTTTCAATTAGTATAACGTGCTCTAACAACCTTACTGGTGTAACAGTTTCTTACTCTGTGAGTAATTCCACTGATATCTGAGAACTAGGGACAACTCTTCATGAGTTTCAGTTGCAAAATTTTGCTCCAAGGGATGCATATAAGTATTCTTTCTTTCCAGATTGTATAGCAATCTGATGAATATCCCATCTTAAATATTTTATTGTTTCAGTACTCTTAAACAAAAGATATTTGATATAAGAGTGATTACATCCAACAGCAAGGATTATTTTACAGGAATATTGGTAACTCTCTCAAGTCAGCTATAGTCAACCCTGTATTTAGGTTACAGTCACAAGTCTGATCAGACGGATAAAAGTTATCTCTGACAGAGTTCTGACAGAATAGAAATTACATTCCCCAGTGTTACTCAAGCCAGATGATATTTCAAGGAAGCTGTTGTCAGAGGTGACCAACCAACAGACTGTGAGCTCAGCCTGACTCGTTCACAGCCTGCTCCCTGCTGCCCTCTTGCCTAAGGGCTACACACACACAAGGCAACCAAAACAGCCTATGACTGGCCAGCCGTTACTAGATCCTACCACCTTCTTTCATGAGGTCCTTGTCACAGAAGAAAAAACACTTTAGCTCCTGACATATGACAAGAACAAGTCTGTTAATGTGCATAGGCACTGTCCAGCGATTCACATGGATAGTGTACATTTTGGTCATGTCACTAGAATGCACGCACATGCTCAAATATCACACATGTTCCCCTGATCCCCATCACACCATGGGGCACGCATTCATTCTCACCACAGGACAGTGATGCATATGTTTGTCTTGTTACATAAGGGGTAGGAGAAGACAGAGTAACAGTGTACTTATCGTATGATATAGATATACTCAGATCATTTGATGGAGAAAGGGGTACTGCAAGCAGTCCTCTCATTTGTCCAACTGTTCAATCTGTCCCATTGCAGAGACTGAGAATGGCTATACGGTAGCCAATAGTAGGTATGTAAACTAATTGAGAGAAAATGGTTTTGTCTGGACTATTACTTACGTCCAACCTTTGTGTTCTTTCCCAGAAAGACTATTGGAAAGAACATATATTAGAAAAAGCATTAGAGTATAAGAAAAAACCACATCTCCCATGTTTATCAAAACAAAATATCACTTGTATCTGCATTTGGATTATCTCAGTTTACCAAGCTACTGAAAACACCACCACTTTTTCATGGTAATGTGTTGGATGCAGGTGTCAATATGTTGGCAGCGGGGAGCTGCAGGGTGGCCCCTTGTGAGAAGAGACCAAGGGCTGCCCTGTGCCGAACACAGTCAGTTCCAGCCAGGTCTGCAATGGACCCACTGCAGGACACAGCTGAGCCCATCAGCCAAGCTGGTGGCACCTTGGGGAAAAATATTTAAGAAAGGGCAAAAAACACTGGTGGGAAGGAACACAGAGAGACAGGCAGTGAGTGGGGGGCAGAGAGAGGAGGAGGAGGGAACAACAAGGCCAGAGCAGTAGGAGGTGCTCCACACTGGAGCAGGTACATGCCCAAAGGGACTGTGGCCCGTGGAGGGCCACACCAGAGGATAGGAAAAAAGTGAGCAACAAGGAGTGGTAGAGGGAAACAGCTAAGCACTGACTTCATCCTCCTGTGCCACCCACTGCTGAAGGGACTGAGTGCAACCTGCAGCAGTAACACGGCAGGAGGAGATGTCTCGAGTGAAGGTGTGGAGACTAGAAAGGTGGAAGAGAGGAATCTGAAGTTGAGCCAGGGAAAGTGGGAGGAAAGGTGTTTTTCCTGCATGTTTAAATGTTTGTCCTTTTTTGTTGTTTCCCCATACTCCAATCAGTAATTAAATATTTATGCTACCTGACAATAAATGAAGGGAAATTCCCCAAGTTGTTCTACCCATGACAGTACTTGATAAGTGATTTCTCTGTCTTTATTTCAACCCATGAGTCTTCTCACTCCTGTTCCTCCCATTTTCTCCCCCATCTCACTGGGACGGGGGGGGGAAGGAAGTGAGCGAGCAGCTGTGTGGGTGCTTGGCTGTTAGCCAGGGCCAACCCACCACATTTAAAATGAAAAGGGATGAATGGATCCAATGGTAAATTACTTTCTTTGATTAGCCAAAAGTTTTTTTGCTGTGATCCACTCCATCTAGATTCTAAAAGTGAACCTTTTACCAGGGAGAGAAATGGCAAAGCTTTTTAAGTAAAAAATAATTCAGGATCAACTGACTTATGGTGTTGCTGGTGCAAGCAGGAGGCTCACAAGACATAAATGAATACCTTCTCCCTCCTCTTAATCTGCACAAGTAAGAGACATTTAAAATAAACAAGTGTAGTTGCTTATTGAAGAACAAGTTCCTTCTCTACAGTTTCTAAAACAAAGGAAAATCTGGTTTATGTTACTTCTGTCATACAACTAATACTCAGGGAATGGTATGTCCTCATTCTGCAGACAGTCATGAACATGTCTTATGACAAATTGTTTGGAATTTTTTTGACAAAAATCTTTCTAGTGGGGAAAAAAAAAATTTAAAGCAAAAAAAGTCTTTTAAAATGTAGAAATTTAAAAATGAAATTGTTCTCCTTTATTTTTACACCTAGAAAATAGCCTGTTTAGCATTTACAAGATGAAACCAAACCACTTTTGTTCTTCTTTTGGGCCAGGAGGTATTTTTACTTCATTATTTTGAACAGAGTTAAAAGATTAACCCCTAAACCACCCATTTTTTTATGACCTAATGCAAAATTAGAACAAAGAGAATATAATTATCCATTCATAATTTTTATTTTTCCCCAATTAACATGGTGAAAAAAAAGCTTCAGAAATGGGGGAAAAAAAAAATAAGACGGTAAGTCATTTTCTAACCAGCCCTAATGCAGAGATACTCCACTAGCATTACTCATTGTAAACACTAGAAGTACAAAACAGCTTTAAAACCAAATATAATTGTTGGAAAACAGATTTGAAAACAAAAGGCAAGGATCATGAAATTAGGAGGTCTTACAAACCAGGAAAATATTTACCCTGGAAGAACACTTGTAAATTAGGAAAAGAAGGATTATGAGCTGGTTATATAGTTATATGGTTATATAGCTGCCTGACTGCAAACTACATAGATCAGAATCTTCTAAAAAAAATGTGCAAGCCAAAGGGCAAAGACATTTACAAAATAAGGCATATACATTAGCCAAGTTTTTATCTCAATTCCAAAGATTTGATCATTTACTAATTTCAGTAAGCATACAAAGGAATAACTGACTTACTCCCCAATTAAGAAAAAAAAAAATAAAAATTGTGAATATAGTTCGCTTGGCGAAATATCTGAGAGAATTTAAACATCATAGGATTAGGCAACAATTAGAATGAAAGTCTTAAAATTAAGGATATCTGAAACAGCAAATAATTCTAAGACTAAAAATATCTGCCTACAATACAAGAAGAGGCTAAGTGGGTCCTTAGAGTCTGACAGAAAAAAACAAATGTCTTGAACAAACAGTGTAGAAATGCATATATTGTATTACAGCAATACAGGAAAAACAGCAGTTTAAGCCACAAGGTATCCAGGTTCCTTCTGCCCTGTGTCAGTAAAAAGCTCTTGCTCCTTCCCTCCTCTCTTCCTTCCCGCCCCCTCCCCTTCCCTTTCTTTTCTCTAGTTCTTTCTTTCTCTCTTTCATAGGGACTCTAGGAAACTTGTAAATTCTTGCTGTTAAAACAGAACACCATCCCTTTGCACATAGGAGCTAAGAGGCTAAAACCCAACATGACAAAATGAAAATTATCATTAGCTCAAGACTGTAGTAATTCACTTCATTTTCACCTTATTGTATATGACATTTTTAAATATAAATATCATTCCAAAAAGGCATTTTTTCCATTTTCTTGTGGTACACCAGTATTAACTTCCATTTAACATTTGAACAGTTTCTCAATAATAGCTCCAGGGGCCTCGTTATCTTTTGGCCTGGACTGGAGCATGCTGCAAGTATGTTTGAAGCGAATAACATGCTTTCTCAATTGTATCAGAATGTCTTTAGATAAGTTTTTAAGAAAGGACATTTTCCTTCGCTCTGTGCCTTTACGTACAATACCACCTTATGTTTTTAAAGGATGCATTCTGTTCATCAGTGAAAAAGAACATATCACTCCCTCTGTCCAACATGTATTTTTCAGGACTGATACTTTACTGCTATTATTAGACAACTGCTATAATAGACAAGATATCCAGTTGTCTACTATAATAACTTATATGAACTGGAGACGTGATGCTTCTTATGTAGCTAAGAGTAACTTTTGTAAATGACTAATCCATGTCAACAGCTTCTGATTTTCTTCATCATAGTTGCCAGTTCTGTCAGCAGTGCAGAATATAAATATTAACCAAAAAAAAAAAAGGATAAAGTAGCCTTCTAGCTTACTGACTTTGACTTCTGACTAAATAGATTTTGTAACACTAGGGATTCCTGCAGAAAGCATGTTTGCATACAACACCATACAACCACCAATCTGGCCAGTTTAAGACAATGTCAGAGGAAAACAGGTCTGTCTGAGCTCTGTACACTAAGATTTCCTTATGAGTATGGCTGATCAACAGATTCTTTAGCATGGCATAGAAAAGAAGAGGCCATTTTTACACCATTACCTTTTAATTTAAAACATTTGTCCAGGATGTGAAAAATCCAAGGTCACTATCATTATGAACCTGAAGCAGTTCAAACTTGTATGTTCACAGTCCAGAGTGCCATAGCCACAATTCTTGTTAGGCACTTCTTAACAATCCATCTCAAATATCCTGTCCTCCTCCTATCCCTCTTCTCACCCTAAACTCCTCACCCTAAACTAATTTTATTTCATTCCTCCTCATCTCCAAGCTTCCTCTCATACAATTAAGAAGCCACCTCACAAACTCTTCTGCAATCCTTATCTTTCTAAACCACGCCCTACCCTATTTGAAATCCCTTCCTACTCAAGAATCCCATATTAATGTGCCATCAATCTAAACTCAGACTGAATACCTCTTGGATGCAGCTGCTCAGCTCCTCCAATTATACTTGCCCAGGTACTGATATTACCATTACCACTCTACCATTACTACTCTTGATGCCGCCGCGTCTCGCTGCTTGCCTCCTCTATGTCTTCTCTCCCTACAACATAGGCTCTTCCACCGGCCAGCAGTATACAGTTCTCCCTATTGGTGACTGTGGCTCTCCTGGTATTGAAGCAGCCTCAGCTGCTAGTCCGACAAAGATTTAACACAGGTCTGCACTTACTAAAATCCACCTAGAGAGCCCCCTAAGGGCAGAAGCAAAATATATGTTTGTGAGAAAACAGGATGTATGGAATCCATGTTATTAACAAGTCATTACAAAACTGCATAGCAGGCAACATGTGTGGTCAGATTCTGTTCAACGCTTGTTTTGGTTAAGTAGGCTTCTCCTCTTTCATCTTCCTTCTTCCTGTCTCAGTGTGGTTGCCGAAATGTAATCTCTCTGTTTAAGCCAAGCAGATACAACCTACTCAGAAGTGATGATTTTTTTCCTTACCTTTTCTTTTTCTCTATTATTCCATGCCATACTCTGTATCTCAGTGATTCCTCTTATAGATACTGTCCCCTCAGTAGCTGTGTTTACCCCCAGTTAGCAGGCTGGATGTGTATGAGATTACAAAGGAAGATATTAGATTTATTTAATATAACTTAAAAAGTTACAGTTAAGTCTTGGCAGGCTTCCACCTTTGAACCAAACGGATTTTGTCGGATTACATACACTGCACACAAACCAGAGTCACTTCAAAACTACAAGCTTATTTCAGAACCTAACCCCCTCCAAAACTATTTAACAATTCATTTCCATTTGATTCTTGAAACAGAGCCCATAATCAAAATTACATACACTTTTAACATTACTTTTTAAACAACCAGAGCTTAAGCGCTAAGAGAAAAACCAGTGTTGCACAGCTGGAAAATGTTCTAGTTCACGAACAACCTGCCTTCTTTTTTGTTCAAAATGCTTTCACAATTCAAGTGAAGCTTGTACTCTTAACGTGTTGTAGGCAGAGAATGTTCTACTCCATTACAATACATAACGAAGTGCATTTTGTTACAAAATAATTTGCCACTATAGTTGATAGTATCTTACAGACCAGAGTAGGCAGTATTAGCATCGTTTTTTCTTTCTTACATAAAATACATTGCATTAAGTTAATGAGGAAAAGACAACACTGCATACGTTATTACTTCTCACAATCGCTAATTTCCTGCCATGAAGAATTTGCTTTGAGCTGTGAAAAAATACGAACTTCAACTATATGTGACCTCAATGTTTATAATGGAACTATATATAAATGATGGACTTTGGGGCAGGAGGGGCATTTTACCTTGCAGCACGGAACTGTTTCAGTTTCTGCCACTAGTTTTCAAACAGCTGGCTGCGCACTTATTATTGGTAAATGGGTACAAAGTCCAGTCACATAAACTGAAACAGAAGGGTGAAGGGGAAGAAAGAAGGACAACACTGAAAAAGACAACTTCTTATTATACAACACCGACAATATTTCTTGATAAGACATTACTTCACTAGCAGGAAACAATCTCAACATGTTTTCATAATGCATATATACACATGCCTAACCAAGACACTTGTTTTAGTTTGTTGCTGAAGATGTCCTCTTAGGCTTTTCAAATGCTAGTGACTGCATCATATTTTCAGAAAACAAGGGCAGTGCCAGAATCTCAGGTACATTTCTGCCTTCGGTACACATGGTAAGAGTTCCTGCAGAATATCTACATAGCAACTTCAGAGGAACTGGATTAAAACACCTTTTTAAGTATAATTTCAGATCAGTGGTTTTCAAACTTTTCCATTTGAGACACAGAACTATTTAGAAATTCTCTCTACATAAATACTGTACACTATAGCCCATCCTGGTTTGCTCACTACGCAGTCTCTTAGGAACTGTATGCGACCCCAGAAAATGAGTGCTCCCAGGAAGTCCAAGGACCCTAATACGAAAAATCAATCATTAAACTTTGAAAACTGCTAGCTAGTTTACTCCTCCCTCCACTCCAAATGTATGTATTTTTCATAAGGAAACTTGATCAGGAAGAGAAAGATGTATGTCCAAAGATGCGTGACAACCGATGCCACTGAAACAGAATCCAAGCCTTTCATTCTAAACAGAAAATTTTACTTTTCTTCCAGGCAAAATATTGAAGCTAACAATCACTGGGAGAAATCAAACTGAACCATGAACGAACGTTTTTGAACAGCTGCCTAAATGTAAAGTTTAAATTACATTTTTCTGTGGTTCAAGAAATCAGTACAGCCTGTTCAGAGCTTTTCTCCTGCATTTTTACTCCCTCTACTTTAAAATAACATTGAACTGTAACACTTTGAAACAATTTTGAATTACCAACCTTTTCTCTGTCTCAAATACAAATAGGAAATCCTACCTCTACCTTAAACCTTTGAAAAGCTCTGCACCTACTGTCTTGCAGAAAGCATTAACAAGTGAAAATAAAGACAATTTTAAAAGTCTTGTCAACCTCCCTAAAATAACCAGCTAGGTTTTTAATCTCTTTGATAATCCTATTTTTAGATAAATCATATTTTAGAAGGTACTGAGAAAAAAATCCTTCATATAGACATAGGAAGCAGTACGAGAGATACAACAGATGAGATGCAACATCCATTGGCAAAACACAAAAATATTTGTACTTCACCAAGTTTCTTATGTAGATAAACTGCAACTCTTCAGAGATGTATAATAACTATTTACTTATAATAAATTTTGTTAAAACAAATTATTAAGCAACATTAATTCAAAACCTTGTGATCATGTAAATTAGAAGAAAGTAGTGATAAAACAAGGATATGTATGCCAAAATCTAGATGGATTGAATGAAAAGCAGACTTGCCTGTGCTAATTAATGTGACAATTCAAGGCATTTGATATAGAAAACCAAAATGCAGCATAAAAAGATCTATTCATTCTAACTAAAACAGTATGCAAAAAATTACGATGAGTTAACGAGTGAAAAAACAAACATCCTCCCCCTCTCCTATCCAAATCTGAGCACTGAATGAAGACTGAATGGAGGGTTTTTCTTTGTTTGGGTTTTTTCTCCATGTTTGATTACAGATCACTAAAGGGTGCTAAAGCTAGTTACTCAATGACTTCAAAGCAAAAATAAGACTGAAAACTGAAATGCTAACAGGGAGGCTGCATTTAGACTATGGTAAATAGGGTACTACATGACCCAGTAATGTATTCTCCAATTATATGGAACAGATCTATGTTGTTCAATGGATTATATCACCCATTTTGACCAATAAGTGTTTGTGTGGTTTGTTTGTTTGGTTGGTTTTTTCCCATATGGATAAGAACACAGAGTCCAGCTTTGGTTTTTGTTTCATAATTTGTTAGAAACATGGTTTTTTAAGATACTTTGGTCTTCTGGTCACCAAGTGGAAGACAGTATCTACTTACTTATATATGAACATTTATATGTATAACAGAGTTCAACTCATCAAATTGGTAAAAGAAATTATTTTTTAATAGTGTTTAGGAAGAAAAGGAGATAGAAGGACGCATGACTGGATTTATTGGTATCTAGTGGAAGGGCAGAGCTGCAGCGAGGCAGACCTTTTGTCTCAGTTCATCAGAACATCTCTCCCAAAGCTTTAAAAGTTTAGGATTGAACTTAATCACACCACTAATTGTTCATCTACCAGGTACAGTACATACATCTTTGTAAAAACAAAACACGATAAAGAACACCGCTGTCTTAGACTGGCTGAATGTTGGTGCACATCTAAATGCTTCCACATAAATCTGCTAATACAAACTTGCATTTAACAGAGATTCAAATGAAGTACATCAATAGCAGACCTAAAAATGGAACAAAGGATATTTGTTAACTTCTTTTATCATAGTAAAACCCAAGGAACTTAGCTAATTTCCGAAGACGTTTTTGAAAGTCACACATATCCAGAATTAAAAGATACAGCTCTGCTGTTCCTAGGGACTTTGTACATACAAATTGGATTATTCAATGCTAGAGGATATTTATTTTGCAACAAATGTTCAGTGAAAAAAAGATGTTTAAAATTCATTCATTCTTCAGCTTAGTCCAAAACCACCAGTGACAAGTTTCACTCTAAAAATCCTGTAGCCATGTAGTTATCCTGAAGGATGTAGGAGAATCATTACATAAACTTGTGAAAGTTGTGGATCGCAGAGGACTTTGTGCAGTTCTGAAGAAGTCACAATGGCTTTTATGTATGGAACTCAGTGACATGGTCTAATGATTTTGGTATTTTTTTTCATGGTTGTGCTTAACTTTAGTTAAGACATATATAGGAGTTTAGCTGGACGAACGTATCAGCTATGCCATGTAAGAATAAAGATCCAGGTTTTGTAGTCGCTATAGCCATAGTTTCCGACTATCAAATAATACTTGTCTAAGCTACCTCAAGTCACACACAGAACAGGATCTTTAAAGAAAGATGGGCTTGAACAGACAGGAAAAATATATTTCATTGGATCTACTAGATAATGAATTCTATTATATTTCCTGGATGTCATGAAGTTAGAAAAAGCAGATGAACTTGCAGGTCCCTTTGTAGGTCCTTCAAGAAGCAACAATCACCCAGCTAAATATGTTAAAAAATTGCAAGTGGTCAAGGGTTTACTGTATTTCCACCAACTTCAAAAAGCTTTAGTGCAGACACCACCCCAGAAGACACTGGTAGAGGTTCAGTGACAAGAATGCCATCTACTGAGTGAAGCTCTATGCTTCCTGAAGCACATAGGCTTTCCTCTGAGCTCTGCAACTCAAGAATGCAGCCTAACCCTACCTCATTTCATGACCACAATACAAGATGGCTAGTCTCTGGCATACCCTACTTAATTAGGATATACAGTCATCTTAATATTAGAATTCTTGTTAATAGCTTTTGGAAAATTGCATTAGTCTAATTTTTCCAGATGAGAGCATAACTGTTGGCCTAAAAATGAAAGGTCGGTGAAAAACCGATTATGAAGCCAGGTTGTCAAACGTGGCCATTAGTATAATACTTGTTTCCTATTGCTTGTAGCAGCCGCTGGTCTAAATAACACATGGAACATTTTTGAAACAGTGATACAACAATTCATTCTGTAACACAGCTTCTTGCAGATAGCTGCCTCATCAGGCTTGCAAGATAATAAATTATTTTTCATACTTAAAAATGTAGAAAAATCTTTCAAACTGTATGAAGAGATATTAAGCTCTTCATGAGCTAGATATGTTGCCACTGATATCTTTCAGTGAAGTATAATACTGACTATTCTTAACTTATGAGGATGCAGCTAGAAATGATCCATAAAGAAAATTTTAAATTGGACAAGTAGCAACAAAAGTTTTCAGCTTTTGGCTTGGTACAAAATGGGGAACAGCCTGACTAAGCAGCAGTAGTAAAAAATATTTGTAAAAATTACAAATCATTCATTAATGAACAAAATAAAACTATTGCAAAAACAGTAATTCAGTTCTTACGTTAATTCAGAGAAATTCTGTATCTGGGACTAAAAAGGCAGTCTATTAGTAGAAGATGGCCTTTCTATTTGTCACTTATAAAATCCACAGCTACAAAAAATTTACCTGACTGCTGGACTTCTTTAAGGATACAGAAAAACTAGAAACCTGAAGAGCAATCAAAATGCTAAAAGCTTCAGAAAGCATAAATCATGAGGAAAGGTTAAAGGAATGAAGTTTGTTAAA
>WAAD01000588.1:20711-63796 GCA_013389945.1 Fregata magnificens | reverse complement strand
CTTCCAAGACTCTGTCTTCAGGTGACTTTTAAGTCCCATTTGTGCAATTGATTGCGCATCCGCTCTACAAGTCCTAACTAACTGCTAGGTTAGGTGACCTAAATTTTGTGACCCCACCTCAGCCCTACTTGGGAGATTACTGATTAAGAGACTGCAGTCTGCAGCCTCTAACCAAGACTGATGTACCTTTTTCAGCATCATCATTGAACACAAACAATTCAGATGAAGGAATTAACTATTTTTCAATGATTGATTCTAACTAGGTTGAGTGGTCATTTTTTTCAGCTTATTGGGGCTTTGTCTCCAGTTTAGCTATTAAAATAAAAAGCAACCTCCTAAAAAAAAAAGATTTACTATAAAGAAAGAACCAGAGAATTGTATAATACAGTTGAAGGAAAAATTGCTATAATTTTGCAACATGACTATAAAAAAGGATGAACTTTAGAAAAATTGCTTCCACTGTTCTTTACTTTTCATATTACAAGGTCCATTTTTATGAGAAGATTGGGGGAATTCAGTCAGCAATAAGAGAAATCCCCACAGAGTCTGTTGTTATTGTGCCTTTGAATACTCGTACAGCTGCTGNCATACAATTAGAAAAATTAAAGGAAAATTATAGGAAAGAACCATATAAAAATATAAATGTTCAGTTTCCATTTTCACACATCTTTTCACTCTCTTCCCTTCAAAGTATATTTTGAGGGCCTATGGCTCTAATGTAAAAACCATTCAAGTCAATGAAGGTCTTACCTTTAATTTAACAGATCTGAGATCAAGCATCAGATGATTTATCACTAAATTAAACTATAGCTTTTTTAAATTATTAGCTTTGCATATGGCTGTCCCTGAAAACTCCATTACTTATATATCAATTTTTAACTATATTTTAATTTATAATTATAACCCTTAAAATGCTTTATGCATACAAGTAACTGGTATATAAATCACTTGTTTATAAAAAAACCCATGCAAATTAGGCTTTATGAATTAAATGGTATTATGGGACTGCTAAGCTAGATCTTCTGTTGGCCTGCCTTTGAGACACAGGGCACTCTTAAGTCACCTAGTCTTAGTATCTGAAATTGTGCAGCAACTAGAGCTACAGAGGATCATTTTAACCTGATCTAAAACAAATGATTGTTGAGAGGAAAAGAACCAAACAGAGAAATCATTAGAGGAATATAGGCTATGATAGATAACTCTCTTTTTAGGACTGATTGAAGTTAAACACCTCAGTACTTAAAAGATCTAGATCTTGGAGCTTTCCATTTATAAACAAGGAATGGGTGAAGGTCTTGAATTGACCTGCAAGCTTAGTTCTGCAAACTTGTATTGCCTTACTTCACAAATGTGAGCAGTTCAGTGTAGAAAAATTAAAATGCATACAGATCAAAGCCTGGGTTGGTGCCTCTATCTTGCAGATGGGTGACAGGGTGACATCTCCTGTCAATGGTACTGTCTTCCAATAGAGAAGCTGTCCCAACATATAAATCTAGCGCATACTAGTTTTAGTGTACTTTGGCAAGATTTACTCTCTCCTATCAACCATACACTTCCACAGACCCCAAAGATATATTGTGTGCTAAAGATTTGATCCAAAGTCACGGAGTCTTTTAGTAGACTTAGTCAGAACCACCCAGAGGCACCGGATGATTCTACTTATTTCTAGTCCAGGCTGTAACCTGAAACCATCCAATGACTTATAAATCAGATGATAGGCAATACACAATGTCAAAATACATTCCAATCTAATTTTTATCCAGAAGAAACTACTGTTGTTATGAATGAGGTCCCAGTGGCAAGACCAAAAGATGTATGCTAAAAGCACAGTGACTGAAGTATTATACTAATGAAAGCCCGCAGGTTATGGCTTATGCACTTTAGTGAGACAGCATCTGAAAATGTGATTATCCAAGCTTTGTTAAACAAGGGGTTTGTCTCAAGTATTTTCAGTCCACTCAGATTTCACAGTAATTCAGTAGCTGAGACCCTGAAGTTTAATAACTAAACTTTTGTGTAGGCACAGTAACATTTTTTTCATCTAAAATTATAAAAAATCTTTATCGTACAAACTTAGGGTTTAGTTCCGATCATGGAGAAGCAGACTGCAATTTTAAAATTGCTATTACTGGTCATTTATGTGTGAGTACGCTGAAGCAACTCCATCAGGACACACAACTTTGTTTTACTGAGATCAGGAACCAGTCCTTAAAGTTGTTTTGTGACTACGGGATAGATACAATGAGATCTGAATGACTCTATGTATCAGGTCAATGAACCAGAAATTAGACGGAATTTATAGACAATACTTTAACTGTTCTATAGAAAGAGTAATGGGCCACTTTGTCAAAAATCCCCTTTTCAAGATATGTCTAAATAACAATTTCCACAGCAGGGTTTTTAACTAATAGTACTAGCTCTCTTCCAATGACTAGATAATTTTTATTACTAACAGTCATGGTTTAGCCCCAGTCGGCAACCAAGCAACACATACTGGTGGTAAATAAATCCAAAACACAGCACTATATCAGCTACTAGGAAGAAAATTAACTCTATCCCAGCCGAAACCAGGACACTAAGCAAGAAAAGTAGTGAAGGAAAGCATTCTTAACAGATCCAGTTTGTAAATGTATTGTATTGGAATACAACTTCCTCATTTATGCGTCTACATAAAGCAGAAGACATAGCATGGTGGATCGATAAAGAGAAAATGTCTCTCTTGCAGCACTCTTTTGTAATGCTTTGGTTTGAAAATGCACAGGAATGATCCAGCATATTTCACCATCACATCAGCCATCAAATAAGATGATAGCTTATCACTCTACTTTCAAATAGCTTATGAGCCTTTTGGTATAATTAAGAAATTACATAAGGATCTACATATTCTGGTTAAAATTTAAAGAGCAAAATTCAATGACAGAAGAGGTAAGCATGACTTTTCCCAGTTTCAATGGTATCTAATATAATGGCACCTTTAGCACTTGTGGTACTGCGATTGTTTGCATCCAGAAAACACCATTTCATATTTTACATGCATGTTTCATTTGCTGTGGATGATTACCTCCTGCGATCTACTTGTGAAATGGTCTTTTTCTCAGCAAGAAGTCATTTCTTTCTGACTTTCTCCTGAAATTTTAGTAGCTAATAGGGGAGTGAAGTATACGTGTCACTAATCCTTATTATGTTTCCTGGGAAAGTAAACGGTTGTAATTAATGGGATACAGCAAATACAAGAAGGAATAGATCTTATCTGCAGACTGCATCCTATACTTCTGAATGTATGTAAGTTGTATTGTCTCCTTTTAGCTTCTTACTTGGCTTAAATTTACCAGTAAAATCATGAGAACTGCAAAATACATTTGGTGGAAATAATCTGTTGCATCTATGCAATGAAAATAAGTTGGCTGGTGTGAAAGACATATTCAGCTGGAAGAATTTTGGTTATGATAACCTAAAGGAAATTGGAAAACTTAATAATGATTCTATTAAAAAATTTTGTCAGGAAATAAACTACAAATTAAGGTTGTGTTAAACCTGTTTCAGTAATAGTCTTAAGAAGATTTTCAGTTTGTCTGTAAAAGGTCACTGCAGAATCCTTTGTACATTTCATGAATGTTGATAACTCTGTAAATTCTTCCATCACATTGAAACACTAAGCTAATGGAGAGCAATAGTTTTTCTCATTTGGCAATATAGTATGACAGCAGGTGGTTAGCTCCCAGGGACTTACTATTTTCAATGGTACAGCAGCAGGGAAGAGAGGAGAAAACAGCAGTGTCCCCCAGAGCTAAAACAATGTTAGAAGTACAGTAAGATGCACAATATCCTGAACTGCAAACAAAGCTTTTGTTTGTATTACACAAATGACTTGTCTTTTGGTAGAAGTGGAGCAATATGACACGCAGAGGAGTATGGTCATGAAAGAAAAAAAAGAGCAGTGATAGAACCACAGTACCTAAAACCCTAATGGAAGCAGCAGAAAATGTTGGAAAGTTCCACTGTCAAAGAACTGCGTCAGCTCCAAGAAGTCCATGCTGACCTCTGTCAAGGGCACACGCCATCCCCAGCATGTGTGTTAATCTTACATACTCCACAGAACTGCAGCGAGCAAACATGACAAAACAATTGATGGGAGCTGTCAGAGCTCATGTTGGATGAGGTAGCAAATAAGAACATAGAATCATTTTTCTTTGAAATTCAAGAAAATATTATGATGGTGTCCAAGGAATACACACAACTTCTGCAAAGATCTGCAAATACAAATATTTTAGCAATTTATTCACAAAGTGTAGGCTGGGATCAAAGGTTGCAACATATCCTTTAATATAGCACCTGTCTTTCTTGCAAATCAATTCGCTCATTCTCTTTTGTCGGTGACTAATTCTGTACTGGGATTTCAGAAAATCTCTGGAACCTTCCTGGCCCATCAGATCTTAGTCTGAGAGGGAACTGAAATTTGCTTTCCAAAATAAAAGGAAAGTTTCCCTGTTAAATTGAAATTTTCTCGCTTAAAATTGTTATTTTGTGGGACATGCTATGTTTAACAAAAACAACTCTAAATTTCCAGCTCACCAGTATATTAAACATATTCAACTGAGTATGTCTGATAGCTTTAATTACTCTCTGTTAGAAGGTCTTGGTTTTTTTTCTTTATTGGTCAGACATAGCACACACCCCTAGAAGCACACACAATGGCCAATACAAGCATTACAGAGTGTCCTGTTGCATGGTGTCATCTAATATCTACAACACTGCAACTGCACTAACTTCATCTTGATCCCAAAGAGAGCGAAACATAAATTGCATTGCCAGTATCAGTTCCTGTTTCATGCAAATGTACCTTGGAGGCTCTTTGAACAAGTGATACGCCAAAGCTTAGCATTGCTCTGCAAAATTTTTCTGCAAGATTGATGTCATTAAAAATTGCTATATGCAATGCTAGTTTTGAAGCCTTATTGCTTCCTGTTTATTTGATACAGCATATACTCTCTGGGAGGTTACTCTATTTCCTAAGTTAGCTGTAGTGTCTTTACTGTCTTTGTGATTATTGACTGTCAATATTAAATAAGTATGACCTTTCAGAAAATAAACTATTTTTATTTCATTTACAAATTTTCTTTTTCCTAGTCTTGCTAGAGTGTTGATGAACTTTGTAATAGATATGTTTTGATTTATGACTGATCACCATCTTTCTTCAATACAGCTTCTGGTAGTTATCTTGTAATGCCTTTACAGCTTTTTATCCAAGTACTGGATTTGGTATCACAGAAGGAAACATATCAATGGAGTAAATCCATGGCAACAACACTCAAATATGAGGAATAACACAGTGAAAAGTGCTTAAAGAAGGTAAAACAACTCCAGAAAACATTCCTGGTTAGAGAGATGACTGATTGCTTTCTTCTGAGCAACTGAAGAATCATACCTAAAGACAGCTTCCACAGGCTGCTGCTGGAATTCTGCCTCAATGGCTTACTATTTTCTTAGAAAAATCTTAACAACTGAATTAGCCTTTGAATGCTACCCATATTCTTCTTTTTTTTTTTTTTGATAGAATTTTAATAAAATCTCAAAAAGATAAAACAAGAGAGAGTGCACAGGTGAAAATGAATGTTGGAGATGCATGTGATATATTGAACTGCCAAACTTTTGGGGACTTGCCTGTTACAAGAATATGAAATCTTCATTGGAGATAAACCTATCCATACTTCTATTCACTTATCTATTTCTTTACTTATCTCACTTATTGCAAACTGTAAAGAGTAAACCTCAATATTGTTTGCCCGCTGTGTTTAACTCAAAGGAGCAGTTCTTGCTGTGTGCATAATTTAGAGATGATACAGAGTTGTAAATATAACTATCCATATATTCTGTCCTGGCTCCCCATAGTTTTTCATCACAAGTGATAGACATTTCTAAAAACAATATGCTGTTTATTTCTTCTTTTCTATAGTTCATACACTTATCTGAAAATGCAGAAAAAGTTGCAATCATTTTGATATACAGAGGTTATCATTTCTTGTGAGAGTTTTCATCCGTTCCCACTGTCTCCAGTGTGACACTGAACAAGGAATGACAGAAAGATTAGTTTTCTATGAAATTCAGGGTATTTTTCACTGTATGACAGCTATGAAGTGCACAATTTGCAAGATAAAATAACAAACATGATTATTTCAAATGCCAGGCTGATGGTACTTTATAAATTATTGCCTAAAGCACTGAAAGTTTAGGACAGATGCTTTGAAAGTGTGTTCTAGAGGTAGTTTCAAATGATGATGTTTCAGAGCCTATTTCTTCACTTAAGAAAAATGAACTGTTACTTCAAGAAACAGACTACATATAAAACCAGAAAAGAGAGAAACAACAGCACTGGCAACAACAACATAAATATTACAGGTAAAAGAAAGGAACCATTTGTTTTCTCAGAAAGTCTGATTAATTCAGTGTGTTTTATAGTTACGTATATTGCTTTGCCAAGAAAACAGAAATGAGACAGTACGGGTAATATGCTCACAAAAAAATAATCATACCATGCTTTCTGGTTGTTCTACAGAGCAGTGCTACACATACTTAAAGTATCTAGTATGGTACTATGACTTCCTCCAGGGTTTTTTTTCTTGAAAGAACCATCTTCATGGTGCCCTTATAATAAGCCTCCTTAAAACACGTCATGCTTTGGTTTCAAGAGCAAAAAGGATCAGCCATTCATAGGCAGAAAGCCTCTTTTTAATGAATCCTGTGTGTCCATTTGAAGTAATGCTGTCCTAGGCAGGTGCTTGCACATTTTCCACCACTGGATCCTACTGTATACCTCTTAGCGCTAAGGCACCTGACACATCTCCTGACCTACGTTTGATGAGGTTGCACTTGAAAGCCAGACTTTCCCTAAGCAGCACTAATGACAGCAGAATGTTTTTTGTGGTAGGAAAACATCACTGGATCTATTTCCCATCTGGGTGAATTTCCAATAGATATGAAGTCAGGGATCAAAGCAAGACCTTTTCTGCAGAGCAGAAGTGTAATGTCAGCTTTCCTGCCCGGCACGGTAGGGTTGAGCTGCCAGCTGCCAGGGCCAAAGGCCTGGTGTGCTACTGATGCAAATGAGACTCGCAGCCCTCTGGTGTGGGGAAGCAACACAACTCATCTGAAAAACATTTGCATAATATGGTACTTGCAACACATCCTGACTCGGGATGTAGGTGTTACTGTTTATCGGGTAAAGTGGCAATAACAGGTAGATTGTGGTTTTTGTTTCTTTCAGATAGATTGTGCAATTTCCAATAGATAAAGCCCCTCCAACAACATGGGGGGGCTTATGGAGTTAATTTTACAGTAAATGAACTCATAGTTTCTTGGAGACGCTGAACTGAAGATAGTGGTATCAGGTCATCTTCAAGGATCCACAATGTCTTCACTCATATCGGTTTTCCACTGAAAGCTGAATTTGATACCAACTAGACATGTAATACACAGCCAGTATTACAAATTTTACATAGCCTTTTGGGTTAACTGACTCAGACTCTCAGAAAGAGAGAGAGAAAGACAAAAAAGGAGGTTGACTGACATACTGTTTATTCCTGTTTTCTATTCAGATATAAAAAGCAAATAGCAACGTGCTAACATGTAAAGAGATCAAAGTATTCAGTCAGCCAGATCTTTGCTGAACAGTTAAAGGAGTGTACAGAGGTACTATTCCTGCACCAAAAAAAGTGGAAAGTCTCCTGCATTAAGGTAAAACAAATTATCCAACATTCTGTGAAAATAAATAATGAGAATATCCTACAAAGAATTGCTGGTTGTTGGCATTTTGTACACGATAATTTCCATATTTTAGTTCAATTACTGCTGAACCTGATGAATAATTTAATCACAATAAAATAACCACTTTTTTTTCTACTAAAGTTCTACTCCTTATTTACAAACTTTTAGCTTATGACAGCTAGTGGCAGTACTGACTGACACTAACAGAAGCCCAGGACATGGGCAGAAGTGGATCCACATAAAGCTGACAAACTTCAGGCAGATACTTCTCTATATGTAAGGATCACTTTAAAACAGCATGTGCAAGTGAGCCTTCAGGGACCTACAACAAAAGATGAGTTTAGGAGTATCAGGAGCTGGTGCTTGCTTTCTATATGAGATTCTCCATCAGCACTTCAAAATGTCTGGTTTCTGGCAACAAGTCCCCATCTGCATGCTCAGAAGCTGGCCAAAGGACATAAATCCATATGATCTGCTCTACAAAATACAGTCTGTGAAGAGACATTTAAGAGGTGCATAAATGCAGCATGCACTGTTCATACCATTTAAATACAATGTCATTTATCTTTTTGACCAAGGTGCTCATGGGTGGAATACAGTAGCAGGATTATATATTCTAATTATTACTGTTTAAGAATTTGCAAGCTGTGTAAGAACATTAATCTGTATTTCATCAGCAGGTACTTGGGCTCACAGAAGGTATATCTAGGGGAGCACAACTGGTGATTCATCCTTAAAGATAATGGTAGCAGTATTGAGACACTCAGATAATTTGTCATTATTCAACACTTCTGTAATATGTCAATTTTGATTCACTTTTTGAGGATTACCCTGCAACTGAGACACACCCAGTTTGAAATGAAACACTATACTGTTGGTCTAGAGCTGAACATTAGTTTTCTTTCTTTGAAAACACTTGAAAGATGCTGACTGGAAGTCCCCAGTGGAATGAAAAACTGAAAATGTCAAAAGTTGCCACAGGACAGAATTGATATTCCCTCACACACCACATATGCAAACAAATTGTTGGTGCCTTATACAGGCCAAAAAATTTTGTTGTGTGGTTTCTCTTGAATCTCTCCCAGACAGAATTAGCAGGTTACTTGAACAGTTAAAATTGTAAGTCTTGCAGCCTGGTAATTTTTTGATGGAAATGTGTAGGTGAAATTGTGGGAGTGATTTGGCTAGCAGGCTTCAGGTGTCAGTAATCGCTTGTCAGTGATAATGATATAGCTTGAGTGGCTACACAGTTTCAACAAAGTCATGATATGGGCAAAATGAGCTTGGTTCTGTTTCTTCCTCTCATAGGACTCTCTTGCACTAGCAGCATCTCTGTGGATGGTGATCTTATGGGTATCAGCTTCCTACTGACTAGACAGCAAATTTAGACACTTATGTTAGGAGTTTTCTTACCTAGAAACATGGCATTGAAGTGCAAATTAGGGGCACTGGACACTCCAGTACATGGGCTGGATCCCTCTGAATAGGAATCATATTTCTCTTTGTAGCAGCATTTCAGTCTCTAAACACATGATTATTCTTAATGTCACTTTAACCAGCAGGACCGAAAAGCACTACACTGGCCTTTTCAAGATATTAGTATTTTCTTTATATTCCATCAGCAGAATTTAATAAAATTAAATTGTGGTGCTATTTCCACACAATCAATGTATTCTGAACAGTTTTTTCAGTGACAGATTCCTTGATGAGTTTATGTCCTTTGCTTGATAACTTTCTTTCAATAGATCTACATGATAGGATTCTGTACTATAATGCTATAGGTTCTGCATTTGTTAAACTTTCATCACTACAGTAGTACTGCCATATTTAATGTTAGAAGTGCATAGCAATCTGAATAAAAGGACTTTAAAAAAAAAAAAAAAAGAAGAAACAGGTTCTAAGTTAAATGGATATCAAACAGATTAAAAAAGAGTGAAAAGAGGGAAGAAGTTCAACAGCAGATATTCAGTAAACAGTAAAAAGGAAATACTGACCTTAGAGAATGTACATGCATGTAATCTACTATGCTTTCTCCTTATATATACAATATCTAATAACTGATGCATCACTTTAAAAAAGAGAATTTGAAGATGATGTCTCTCAAAAAGAATCCGGTATAATGTAGATATTTGGAAGACATTTATTATGGTAGTAAGTTGAATAGATAATCCGCTTAGGGACCTACACTCTGTGTGTGTGTGTGTGTCTGTCTGCCTGCCTGCCTGTTTAGTTAGAACAACCCAAACTTGTCAGGCCAGGGTGATCTATCTGCAGCAGACTTTTATTAATTGACCTTGTCATAGTAGCCTGTGCTTTGATGGTGTAAACCAATACCTTTTAACTACAGCACGCATCTCAGATCTGTAGGTGTACTCAATATAGTCAAAGTCTAATAGATTTAAGTCAAAGTCTAACAGCTTCGGAACTGAAGGCTTCATATCCTACCAGAACTTATTTCTCCTTCAGAGCTCCAGTACCGCCAGGGCGTCATCTAATGTAATTGTTTTTTGAATGGCTTCCGTGATTTTGTTTTAATGGTAATGCCCACTAGGCTGCTCCATGCACTTCTAATCTTTTCCATGAAAAAGTTCTTCCAGGCATCTGCTTGGAGTTTGCTTTTTGTTAGTTTCCTGTTATTTCTAAAAGGTAAAAAATCAAACCTTTTGATTCTATGTATATGTGACTTCATGTGTACCATGTGGCTCAGTGTCATACTTAAAGCTGATGAGCTAATGCCCATAGTTTAGTGTAGAAGCCAGTATGACATTATTTGCTAATGCCTGTACGTGTCCATCTATATACAATGTGTGGCTGATGGTAATTGTTGATTATGATTTACTGAGAAGTCTTCAACAGATAGGAATGTATTTTTCACAGTGCAACTAGCTTTATCATTTATGAACAACCATAAGCACTAGATTCTTCTCACTGTGACGTTAATCCAAGGTTTTCTGCAAGATAGTGGTGTGTCCTGAGAGTTGAGTGCATCCAGTTCTTCCTGAAACATCCAGGAGGCTACAAATTTAATAAGAAGAATCTAATTTCCAGATCACTAAATTATCACTGTCTAAAAAATAAACCTGGCTGTTACAATGCCTTGTCTGCCACATCATGTTCCTGCACTGATATTTTCTGAGGAACTGGGAAATGAGCAGAGAATGAATAGCTGAGAACTGTGACGAGGGTTATGACTTGGGCACAGTGCCTGGTACTGTAGCAGTGCCACAGAGCTGCTGTTACTTTGAGGTAAATGCACAAAGCAATTTAGGTGTTACAGTGCTGCACTCAGAGGATCAGACTGAAAATCAAAATCCACTAAAACCCAGTTCAAACCAGCCTATAACTTGCTTTTAAATAGCCCTGAACTGGAGTGAAACTTTGTTGAACACAAACTGAAGCTAAACCAGCAGCATTTCTCCAGAATTATAGTTCAGCTAAAAACATGATGATCCCAAGGGCAGATGTTTTCTGATGCTTTCTCTGTGTGTGTATGTATTTCTGTGCACATATGGATTCACCAGGGGCTTGAAGGTGAGTCTTTCTACATTTCCCACATGGCCTTCATCCCTCATTCTGTGCTTCAGAGCCCTGTCCCCACCCTCAGCCTAGGGCTGCAGTTTCTCTCCAGTTCATCAATCCTGAATAACAGACACAAGGAGAGGGGTGGAAGGAAATGCACTGGGCCAAACGGTGCCCAGTATCTGCACTGAAGAGGAGTTCAAAGCTAGGATTTGCTTTATTGTAGAACTCCTTGCAGTTTTAATTGTAGGACTTTCCAGTGGAACTGGTTTGAAGGAGTTTAAAGTTAATGAGTCAGCTAACGAGCCATTGATTACCTGAAATGAAAATAAATGGTAGCAAGTTCAGGTACATGTGAATCTGTACAAGAACTGAACAGAAAAACAATCTCAGGTATCTCTCTTGCCTCAGCCTGAAGACACCCTGCTGTACCGTGTAATGCACAGTCCCAGGACTAGACATCCAGGTTTCCCAACACTGTCCTGGATTCACACAATCCTGAGCTGATGAGGAATAGCTCACAAATCCTTTTCAACCTTAGGACCTAATCACACAAAACAGGTCCAGTTTCTTAGATAAAAAACAAAGAAGAAAAATGTATGATATCCTAACTGTTCAACATGAGTCAAATGACCTGGGATGTGGAAATCCAATATTCTAAACAGGTGAGTTTTGGCTACAGAAAGTGTTTGACACTCCTCGGAAGACCTTCACTGAGATGTCTTCAAGACAGCATTTTATGGCAGTTTTGAATACTTTTCAAACTAATGGTCAGCAAGCTTTTATTTATTCTTAAACAGAAGTGGCTGAATCTAGTAATAACTAGATTTACAACACCGTAGCAGGAGATAGATTGGGTGTAAGAAAACAACAGTGAGCAAGTAGAGAAGTGGGCAAGTAGAGAAGCAATAACATATTATATGAGCAATAGGACTGACACTATTGAGTGGAATGACTGAAGAAATTAATGTATGTATGTTGTTTATCTGTATCAAGTTCTGTAAATCGTAACTACCTTTGTGTGAAAGGAGTTTCTAGAAAAAAAATGGGTATTTACTTATTTAGAGGAATTTAAATGCTGAAAATGTAACTATCTGGAGAGTTCATATGATGCCAGGATTAGCTAAGTGGAAATTTATAGGATCCATATTTGGATGAAGCTAAGGTCTTTTGTGGATAAATGCCCAAATGCATTTTAGTTAGACAAGCCTCTCTTCTGTGCAGTACCTGCAGCTGCGTAGCAAAATTTTGTCATTTAGGACCAGCAAGTACAGAAGGAGCATGGAAGCATGTGTCTCCAAAGCTGTTGCCATGATCCTTAAGAAAACCCTTCTGCCAAGCAAAGATTTGCATAGAGATTCCTTTACCAACTCTGAGCTTTTAATATGTAACAAATGAACTCATTCTGCAATGCAAATCCTACCAAGAAGCTATAAAATAGAGTGTTTCAGTTAACTCTCCAACAGTTACAGATGTAGAATTTGATGTAATCTACTTTAAAACCCTCCGTAAAAAAAATGGGCAACTCATCCTTTCTTTCTGTCCATCCTTGGAAATACAGGGGTAGCTATTACTGCAGCTTATGCAAAATCTGACGAATAATACGGTACCTCACACATTCAAGGATTAATAATTTGAGCTTCTTGAGAAAAATGGGCTAATGAAAACCAAATATAAATGAATCTAAAAGACACATAAGCTAAATGCTCAGCTGATTGGCTTTGTCAGGTTTGAAGTCACTTTTGAGCTAGAAACAAACCAATGGAAACTGAGATGTTTCATATCAAGATATGGATACCTGTAGATTTTAGACCTCTTTACAGATTTGTTTAAATTGTGCTTTAAAGACAGCAAAAAAATTGGACTTAGGTGCTTAAGTTGTGCCTACATTTAACCTTATACATCTATCTTCTTGGTTCATCCAGCCCTAAATGACTCCTCAGCTTCCGAAAGTGTAGCAGAAGCTGGCCTATAGGTAGGAACTAACATTTTTCAAAGATGACAAGTTAACATGGCAGCTATCCATAGTAAGTGGAATTGCTATCTTTAAAAAAAAAAAAAATACATGACAGTTTAATTTAATAGAAAAAAAGAAATCACCAAGACCTGAAGATATTGGTAGAAATAATTTCAAAGTAAAGTCTAAGTTAATAACAGTATAAGTCTTCTTATCTGGTGACAGGTGGAAGGAGATGTTTCATAACACATCACATAAACCAGCTGTGAAGTTCTTTGCCTAAAACTGTATATAGTTTTGAAAAATAGCTGGACAGTCTCATGGAAGAAATACCCATGAAGGGATACTAACTGCAAAGACACCACTTCTTAATCAAAAGGCTGGGCAGCTAAAAGTTGGCCAGGATTCTTCTGGAGAGGTATCATTATATGCATGTTCTGTTCTAACACTTCTTAAATATCTGTCAGAGCCAGAGTAATGGGGAATGAAGACCAGCGATTTCACACACTGAAACCTTGAAAGTGTAAATTGTTGTCCTTTCAAAATATCTTTTCTCAATATATCCCATATATTCTTCTGTTTCATATTCACCTTGTTAAGTGGTTTGGGATAGAGAATCTCTGTTCTGCAGTTGCCCAGTACCTACCATATTTAGCATTTTAGTTCACAGGTTCAGTCCCTCAGTACTATTTCCATACCAATAACGGATAATATTAGGTCATAAAACCCTACAAGATCTTTGTCTCCTTGCAGAACTAGTATCGGAACACAGATGAAGGCCAAGCCACGGCCATTTGAACTGACATTAATGCAAAACGAATATAGGAAGCAAGGCAAGGTATAGCACTGATCCAAAATACACCCAATGAGAAGTATATATCAAGGGAAAGAAAGAATGTAGTCTGTAACATGGATAGCATCATTCTTCGGTGAAATGCAAAGCAAACCATCCGAACATCAGCCTCACGAGAGAAATGTATTCAAGATGTGCATCTGAGGAAAAAGGTTTGCTCTAATGTGAAAAGGGTAGTCAGGCCATGAAATATGTAATATCCGTGCCCTGCAGATTATGCTTAGTCAGGATTATAGAGAGCTATATTAATAAAAAAAGATACAATTTTAATCAGCAGCTTAGATAATGTGCATCTCAATGTGTCTGATAACTGTGAAAAATCTGAGAGTGGTGTGGTAATAGGACATGACATTATGCATATACTTAGAGAAAAAAAAAGTCTATCATAAACCCAAAATAATATAAAATTATATTTCTTTTTCATAACGAAACAATTCAGATACTCAAGGAATGTATATGCATTGAATCTCCATTAAAGAAATGTGTTCCTGCAAAAATTTAGATCCGCCTTGCCGTGGTTATCTGAGTAGAACAGTGTGAAGTACAGAAGCAAATATCAAAATCCAGTCACTCCATCCTGATTTCTGAAGAGTCAAGTCTGATTGCTATATTTATAAAAGAAACTGAAGGAGGTTTTGAAATAATCCAGACAAACCTTCTTTCTGTTTTTCCTGGTACCTGTAAATGGCAAAGCTGACCTATTTTGTTGAGAAAATGGCAAATCCATGTGCAGAATGGTAATTCACATAGAATGTCCTTCATACAGAGTGTTATGAGACATCGGAGAAGAAAACAAACAGCTGTGCAAAGAGATTTCTGAAACAGTAAATTTTTGGATTCACAGCAAGTTACGATATGAAAGAGATTTGGAGGATAACAATGTCTCAGTATCAGTTCAACATATGCCTTTCTAAGTCAAATAAACTAAACTTTTTACGTACTTATTTTTTTCCTACTGCAAACTCAGACATGCTGCTTCCTTAACTCTTCTCCCTGAGAGAGATAAGAGAAGTTATGGACAAAGATACATGCAAACTAAGAGTTTATTTTCATGTGCCAGATTAAGTAGTAATCTGATATTGACATCAATTCTTCTGCTTCTATGAGATAGAATGACTTTGAACCTTGCAGGAACAATCTGAAATTATCAAGTTGGGAGGAAAATGTGAAGGGAAAAGAAAATATGGACTCTACTTGTGGTAGATTAGATCTACACAGAAGTCATTAAACGGGATCTATTGAATGGAAAATATAACTAGTATAACAGAGAATATTGAAACCAGAAGCCTGAATGGAAATAGGGAAATATGCTGAAGCTGATCTGTAGAGACAATTGAGATAAAAATCACAGAAAACAAAATAGAAAAGTTTTAAAACAGATGTAATTTTGTAGTTATATCACAAATCTTAGGAACAGTAAGGAAATAAATATGGGCTACGTGTATGAAGAGCAGAACAAGGATGCTGCTATTTTTGTGGGTTATACAATGAAAAGAGATGGCTAGTCAGCCCAACATGAAGAATTTTTGTGATTAAAATTAAGTGACGTTCTATAAACATAAGTCTGAATGTTACAGAGGATGTATCCTATCAACAGGACAAATGGCTGGTTGAGTTCTATCGTCAGCATAATTCTCTGTTATATTAACAGATTCATAGATTACCCACTAAGAAAGGGTCATGTAGTCTGACCTTCTGTAAAGGAAAGAACTTTCTTAAATTAATTCCTGTTTGAACCAGAACAAGTCTGGAAAAATGAAATAAAATCTTGTCTCAATTTAAAAACTCTGAGTTATGATGAATCTACCACTTCTCTTGGTAATATGTTCCAAAGGTTAATATCTTCACTATTAAAAAAACTATGGTTTCTTTTTTCCTCACCTGAATATATCTATATTCTACTTCCTGCTTAGACATACTGGCACACTGACATCTTTGGTCTCCTTATAACTACTTATAGGCTGTAATGAGGTTGCCTTTTAACCTCCTTCTTGTTAAGCTATAGAGGTAGATTTTCTGGAGTCTTTCACAGTGTGACTTTTTAGTTAATCTTTTAATCATTCCTGCAACTCTGCCATGAACAAAGTATCATCATCTTTCTTGAATGGAGGCATCAGATGCAGACAGAAGCTGTGGAAGTCATTGGCTCAGTGACAAATGCACAGACTATACTTACACTGCTAAGGACTCACTGCTTGGGAGTGATTCCAGGCCTCCAAGCCAAGAGTTGCAGAAGCTCCTGTGTCCGTACTAATGATGAACCCTTCTCCAGGGACTGCTGTTACACTGCACTGTATTTGACAAAAGTATCTTCTGGATTCCCTGTGATATACCCTTGGCCCCAGGGTGAGGCTTCGGTGCTTGAAAATGAAGATTGTTTCATAGGCTTTCAAAAATGATACTTTTGTAGCATAACATTCAGTATCTGTTTTGCAGGTATAACATTAAGCATATATAGAATAGCATTAAGTATCTGTTTTCCTTTCCACGAAGTAAAATAGATGTGAGGCAACCTGAAGAATCAGGGTAGGCCTTATAGGCTAAAGCAGGGTGAAGGAAGAGAAATTTTGTGCAGTTTTATTCCTTTTCCCGATGTAGAATAGTCCCTGGAGCAAAGTAATTTGAGATTTATGTCTAGATTTTATCCAGGAGCAACCAGTTGGTTTGCTTCAAAAGAGAGAGCAGGAATGAACCATATTACATATAAAGTGGATCAGAGAATCAGACCGTAGGGAGCTAAGTTATTTGACAAGGAAAGCATATGTCCAATCTACTATCATCCATGCCAGTTCTTACGCATGCAAGAACTGTGTTGGTCTATTTGCCTACAGAGAACCTCCACTAGAAGCTTAAAATATCTACTGCTTCCCAAACTAGCATCTCTCATACTGTCAGTATACCCTAGAGAACAGCTTAGAGTCTTGTACAGGTGTGCTGGTTTTGGCTGGGATGATAGGGTTAATTCTCTTTATAGTAGCTAGTATGGGGCTATGTTTTGACTTTGTGCTGGGAACAGTGTTGATCATGCAGAGATGTTTGAGTTGTTGCTGGGTAGTGCTTGCACTAGTCAAGGACTTTTCTAGCCTCCCATGCTCTGCCAGGTGCACAAGAAGCTGGAAGGGGAGGGGACACAGCTAAAATTGTTGATCCAAACTGGCCAAAGGGCTATTCCATACCATATAACGTCATGCTCAGTATATTAATGGTAGGGAGCTGGCCAGGGGGACCCACTGCTTGGGGACTGGCTGAGCGTTGGTCGGTGGGTGGTGAGCGGGTGTATTACCTGTTGGGGGTTTTTTTTGTGTTTTTTTCTGTTTTCTTTTTTTCTCTCTCTCTCTCGTATTCCTTTTCATTACAATATTATTATTATTATCAATACTATTATTCTTATTATTATTATTTCTATTATTTTACTTTAATTATTAAACTGTTCTTATCTCAACCCATGAGTTTTCTTGCTTTTGCCCTTCTCATTCTCTCCCCCATCCCACTGGGGGGGTGGGGGGCGTGAGTGAGTGGCTGTGTGGTGTTTAGCTGCCTGCCAGGTTAAACCACAACAACTGGGAAAACTGTTGGTCTTTGTTAAATCCTATAGCTACTTGTCTAATGGGAAAACTGGCCTAGAACATTTTCCAGCTGTTGTTAATTAGATGGGCCCAGAGTGGTGGCCTCGTTAGTTTTAAAGTAAGCTAAAAAAGAAGAGCAGCTGCGTTATACTTTTGTTCATTTTTCCCAATAATGAGCACAAGTGTTATTTCTGAGCTGCAAACTAACTCATTCAGATTTCATATTCTGAAGCCTCCCTGTTCAAAGATAGAACATGCTAAAAGTGGAGCGAAATCCTTGAGCCAGATATATTTTAAGAATATATAATAACAATGATTATTTAACCTTTATCATAGAATGTCTAGATGTATTTGGTTGTCATTTGGCAAAACATTTTCAGCCTTCTAAGCACTTCAGCCATGTTATTAGGTCTTCTAATAAGTCACCAGGTACTCAAGGCTAGAAGAGTCGGCTGTAGATCATTGAGGTATCAAAGCCAATAGTAAGACTTAGATATTTTATATAGCATTATGTTTAGCACACAACTGTCCTCTGAATACAGATTTTTTTCAGAGGAAATTGGAAAGTTTTAGCAAATCCAAAGGGCAATGTAGGTATGTGGCCCTTAAAGTAAAATTCACAGCTCTGCATTATATACTTAAGGTCCCTGTCTACTGCACGATGCTACCACCGTCCTGGAGTCCATGCCCAAGGTACATTTCATTATGCTGATCTACAAAATTCAAGACAGGAGAACCCTTGGATTTTTCTGAAGTATAAGGATTCCTTAAATATCCCAGAAACTGTATCTTATTTGACTACGGTGAATTTTCTATACCTAGAATCCACACTGCAAACCCTCTCCAGGAATTAAAGATGGAACAGTCTCACCTAAGTTCAGATATTGGCTATGTGAGTATCTACCTCTGAGCTAGTCATACTATTTTCCTTTTATTAGTCAATATACAGAAATAGGACTTTTGATCTAATCCATCTTATCTTAAATAAGATACCTCAAAAAGGTTAGATGACTTGCATGTATTTGACTATGAAGGAATCTACATGATTAGCTTCAGCGTACATGTTTATACTGACATGCAAGTCCCACTCTGAGGGTAAGACTGTTCTTTAAAAAAAGTAAGTTAGGGTCATGATTTGGTTTCAAAGCAAAAGAAGATAAACTTTTTACCCACAGGTCCCTTTCTATGGTCATATAACATACAATTCAGCTAGTGTTTGATGATTTGCGGGGTACGTGTTCAGAAGGCAGCCTCCCGGATGAACTCTAAGAGTGTGCTCACAGTGATTAAGGAAGTAAAGTGCTTCGCAGTGAGTGATTTAGCACCTACTTCCACAGTGTTTGTCAGGGCACTATATCACATATGATTTCTAAATTCATCACACCAGTAACTCTTTCCTTATAAGGTAAGAACAATACTATGCAAAATATTTTAATGCTTTTAGTTCTTACACGCACAGTCATCTTTATATCCAGCTTCTTGATAGATGATCTTACAACATGGCTCAGAGGTAATATGCTTTGCAGATTTGTGGGCTAAAGCCAAGTGGTTAGAGAATCATACTTGTAATAATGACTGATGTGAAAACTGTCTTGGGTGATGGGAAACAGGTGCGTTTTCTGTTTGCAAGAACATCGGCCTCTCTAATTTGTTTCTCTGTAGGTATTTGTAAAGGGCAAATTCATTGTTACCTCAAGGCTGTTTTTAAAACCCTTCCAGACTTTCTGCTCCAGTTGAAATCCATTCATTTCACTATTAAGCATGGCAATGTGACTGACACAACCTGATGTGACACTTCACAGGGCAACTCATTGCTCAGGAAATATAAAATGACAAGAGCTCTGTCACTTTGGTGAAAGGATATGCTCTTTGGAACAGAAATGCAAAACTTATAACAGCATATCCTGTTATTCTGTCCCCTATCCCCCTATAACAATAAATAAAGAAACCAAACACGAAAATAAGGTACTTGATTAGTAGTTTTATGGCAGTAAAATACTCTAGCCACTTGAGGATTGAAGCATATGGGTTTTTTTGTCAACTTATGTGACAACAGCTGAAGTATATCTCAATGATGCCATAACCCAGCTCTACTGGCAAGGGGTCAGAAAACTGCTTTTCCTTCAGCTTCATGGAAGACAAGGATAATTACCTGATGAATCTTCTAGCCACTCCCTACCCAATCAACTCAAAAGAGAAGCATTCAGAGGAGGTCTTGTCTCTCAAGCAAAGACATAAATGACACCAGCCTGTCCCTACCATAGCTGCAGGAATTTGGATTGCAAGAAATCCAGGAACTATGCATGCCAAAGAAAGTAACATCATCATTTTGCACATATGGAATGAAATTATCTCCAGCATGACTGGCTGTCCTCCAGGGCAAGACTTTTTTCCTTCTGCAGAAGCTTTTGTGTACTCCCTCACCTGTTCAACAATGTAAGTGCATGTCTGAGGTTTATTTTTGGTTTTACAGATGTCTGCTTGTTCACTTCTAAACCTGATATTCGTCACTTCAGTATGACTTGCCTCATCAGCCTATTTACTACTGCTTTTTAATTTTGTTCACTGAAGTAACTGGGCTGTCAGTTTCTATGACTTCTGCATTATCAGCAGATTTTATTTGTTTCCTGTAGTGCTGCTCTGCAGGTCCTTTCTGTTATTTGAAGGCAACACAGGCCCAAACAATTACTCCTGGCAAGTTCAATTACCTTTAAACCAAGTTAGACACAATTTCTGGTTTTCACCCTGTTTGCATTTTCTATCTTGTACCTTCAAGCCCTCTTTCCATTTGCAGTCTATCTGTTCCTTGCCACAGATGAAGAGTGGAACTGCAATACTGTTAAATTCTCAGAAAATGATGCATCAGAAGAATTTACCTACTGGAGAAAGGAAATCTTTCATCCATATATTTCAGATTATTGGATAATAAAAGGTGATAAAAGGCAGAAATATAATATTTTTTGATGCGATCAGTTTAGTAGGTTGCCTTCCCTTATAGTTACTAGTAATCATCTACTGTGATCTAATAGTGTTTTAGTTGCCTCAGGGCTTGAAAAATAAATGTTTTGAAGTATTTTCCTCTTTCTCATATTCAATTCTCCATTTTTAGTAATTTTATATATCTTTAGCATTTGATTTCAATATTTTAAAGATCTTTTCTTGTTTTGAACACTTGGCTAGAAAGTACTGTTGTTTCAGAGCATTAGCTGTGTGCCCTCCTATTCTTTGATGAAATTATGTCACAAGGCAACTTCAGCGCTCATATGGTAAGAATAGGATATTTCCATCCAATTTTTTATTGTAGTTTTTCTCTTCTTGCACTACTTATGCTGCATACATTATGTTCTTCGATGTGATTTAGTAAAAGCTCTCTCCCTTACTTAAAATTACTGTTTAAGTAAGTGCTATGTAAGATGTACACATACCTATAGATGAGGGTCACACACAATTTCATAATGCAATATTATCTAGTATGGATGCTTTATTGCTTACTTAACCTCCTGAGGGGCTGATCAGGAGCTTCACAGCAGAAAAATACAGATGTTGTACCCAAATGTTCCACCTGGCCTCTGAGGTAAATATATATATAAAATCTTATCTCAAAGGATCTGTTTCTTCCTCTGCATTATCCCTCTGTTAAAACATGTCTCCCCACTAAAAGCATCTATTCCTTAATTCTTTTTTTGTCTTTAAATAGAAAAAACTCAGCTCTGCTTGGTAAGACTATTTAAATAAAAAGGGTTTAAGACAAATCTACTCACCGTGTTTTGGCAGAGTGAGGTCTTCCCTGCAGTCTTCCTAGCTTAGAAGTAAATTTACCCAGTCATATGTAAGCCTCTAGAATAAATGTCTGTTGTGGTTTAGCCCTGTTCAGCAACCAAGCACCACACAGCCGCTCGGACACCCTCCCGCCCAGTGGGATAGGGGAGAAAATCTGAAGAGCAAAAGTAAGAAAACTCATGGGTTGAGATAAGAACAGTTTAATAATAATAATAATAATAATAATAATAATGAAAAGGAAAACAATGAGAGAGAGAGAGAAACAAGTGATGCAACCGCTCACCACGCACTCACTCACTGACGCCCAGCCAGTCCACGAGCAGCAATTGCTGCCCCCTGGCCAACTCCCCCAGCTTATGTACTGAGCATGACATCATATGGTACGGAATATCCCTTTGGTTTGGGTCAGCTGTCCTGGCTGTGCCCCCTCACAGCTTCTGGTGCACCTGGCAGAGCATGGGAAGCTGAGAAAAACAAAAAGTCCTTGACTAGTGTAAGCACTACTTAGCAACAACTAAAACATCAGTGTGTTATCAACATTGTTCTCATGCTAAATCCAAAACACAGCACTATACCAGCTACTAGGAGGAAAATTAACTCTATCCCAGCTGAAACCAGGTCAATGTCTTTCTTTCACTTTAAAGACTGTCCAAAGCTTTGCTCCCTACCAAAAGCTGGTTTTTTACATCCTAGGGTTGCTTTTCCTTGCTTGTACTCTCCTTCCTACTCTGCCTGATGCCCCCCGCACACCATCTTCCCCTTACTGAGCACATCCATTTGCTTTGAAGGATGATACAGCCCTTCCTGCCCTCCAGAGATTTCTACTGGTTAATTGATACAAATACTGATCAATGCTCCCTGTTACCTGGCTATGTACTTTGATAGGATGTACAAAATATGACACCATCCATCCCACCAAGGACTCCGTAGTGGTGTACAAGGCACTATGTCCATATTTAGATCAACCTCTTGTATGTCCTTGGCTGATATCTGCTCCCTGAGCCCAGCCAGCTCCAGGCACTCGCTGTCACAGCACGATGCCATGGGGCTGAAAGAGGCGCTTCATCCTCCCTGACAGTGCCAGATGCCTGTATATGGCAATTCATGGCTCTTGCATGCAGACTAGGGAGCTGCTTAGACCCAGCCAGAGGGAAGCAACTGGCACAGGGCAACCACCTCCTCCGCTTCAGCAGCTTAGTCAGGACCCGCTCCATCCTAGTTGCTGTGCAAAATTTTTTATTGGGGTAAGCATAGCTCTTAGTGAATGAAAGTGGTGGGTTTTTATACAATAGCTTAAAGGTTAGTACACATTCCAATTTTCAAGCGTTTTAAACACAAAGCAATAAGGTAACACAAGAGGAAGCAAGTCTCCGTTCCACCTGTTGAAATGAGGATACTGATGCTTCAGAGCCCAGGGAGGGAGCGGACAGGAGGAACCTACTATTTGCCAGTTGACAAGGACACTGCTATTGTTATAAAGTGATCAGTTATAGGCTATATATTGTTGCCTACTGCATACCCAAACTCTATACTCCAGATAAAGTATATTAATGATGGGAAAGTGATTTTTAAAAGTGAACTAGAAATTTTACAACTGCTTTTCCTGAAGACCTTTCTGAGAACATGCTCTGTATGTCTATGGGAGCTATGCGTATAATGCAATTCTCATGCTCATTAAGGAGAAATTACCAAATATATTCATCTGAGAGAACAAATATGTTCTTCATTGTCTACCAATGTTATTGCTACAATAACATAAATAGAGTGTTGTCTGTAATTTTCTTCTGTTTTATATACCACAATAAATCTGATTTTTAAGAGGCATTTTATTTTTTAACATCTATAGTTTAGCAAGATTTCTGTAGTCACTTAAATTGACCTAGTCTTACGTACAATACAGCTGAGCCTGGTAATTAACCCTATGAAGATACTAACAACACAAAGAAGAAAATCTCATAAAACATGTTCTGATGTATCTAACAACATGGGGGTAGGCTTGATGTTGTACATTCTCTCATTGTAACAATTAATCTCAGCTTCTGCCAAAAAGGCACACTGGCAAAAATTTCCCATCCTAAAATCTATCCTGGTCAAACAGCAAGGTGAGAGAGCTGATGTCAGTGGGCCACTACTAGATGTACAAAAGCTGGAAGCCCTGTCAGAAGCCTCCCCCTTCTTGAGCAGCACTGGGGGTGTTCATCGGTCAGAGTAGCCAGCTGAGGGAAGGGGTGCTGCCTGCTCACCAGTTGATTCTTACAGACCATGGGTGGCAAAGCAGCCCTACAGTGGCAGCAAAAGCTTCTCCTGCTTCCCTTGGCACTTCAATGTATAGAGCGAATAGAACAACAGACCGTACTATCAGTCACTTATGGTGTGACTGACATGTGACTGTGTGACATATCAGCAGCTACAGGACATGTCAAATTAGCTCTACATCTGTCCAGGTGAATTTACAATTAGGCATGATCTGATCTTAACAGACTGACATATGGGAATCCAGTTCTTTTGGGACTCCTTGTTGTTCACATGTCAGATTCATCTTTCTTCTGTTTTCCTCTCTACTCCCATACTCCCATCAGTCACTCAAGGTGCCATGCAAAACTAATTTTTCCATCATTCAGAGGCTTTATCATGTCCACCTGGGACAGCCAACATTCACTTCCATTTTGCCCTACTTCTTGCAGCCTTCCCAGTCCCGCTGTGTAGTTCATATCATCACTCGGGTTAAATAAAACAAGAGGTTTTGTGACAAGGTCAGTTTTTCTCTCTTCTATGTCTGGCTGCCCTGTGGCCTGGCTGTTTGAGATCCTACAACACAGTTTGAATATTTCCCACTGATTAGGTAACATGCACAACAACTTGTGACGTGCTGCGAAGATGCTTTGGGAATACGTGTCTACAAGCAGAGTCTCGGGAAAACTGACAAGCAGCATGAAGATGTTGGACTGAGCAAAAAATATGTGTGTGGGAACCTATAACGGTTGCAGAATCATGGTCCCGCACAAAACATTCAGCAGGAGTGGTCAATAGGGCCTATAAACACCTTTTGAGCTCATAGTCAGTGCACTATGCTAGGCTAATATAGTCTAATTCCCTCCCTTGCTCCCTGCAGGTGAGAAAATTGAATCTGCTAATTGACTACCTTGTTTCCCTGCAAAGGGTTATAATAGCCAAGATACCATATGAAAAGAAGAATGCAGACAGATAATGATAGACTTTTTTTTTCTGCAAGTGGGAATGGCTTACCCCTGAGGTGGATAATAGAGTGGTAATCCTTACCTGTTTGCTCTGTGAAGTAGCTCTGGAACTGCCACAGTTAAGGTAAACTGGAATTTAGTTCAAGAGTTTAGGGATTAGGAAAAGTAGAGTTTCTAAGGCTAGATTGGTGCAGCATACCAGTCTTGCACTTTGGTTGATTTTTAAAACACTGGCTATAAACTTCTTGGCAGATCTTCACCTGTTTTATGGGCAGCTCTGTCAGCAGAAGAAGAGGAAGGAAGAGACAGACATAGGCTGCAGTCTGGTTGGTCTTCAAAAAGTAAATTTTCATTCTCATGAGATGAAGCTCTAGCTTCCCTCATGGGCACTACCAGAAGCCAAGAGATCCCATTGTACTTCAGGGCCAGTGTGGCTTTGAGGCACATAACTTTTAAGTTTTTAAGTTGTTTAGTGGTTCTGACCTTGAGAATACTACAGTTTCTAAGTACAGTTGTTTCCTTTTCAGGCACATTTGTCCTTTTTTATGTGGTGCAAATTGCTCTGATATAAGTGACTGCATGGAACTGTGTTACACAGTTACAGTAACGGTCCCAATGTTCATTAATAAACATTAACTAATAAAAATACTACCCTTTAGTCATTTTGTTCACCTCTAATTACATCTTGGGTAGCTCTATTTTATGAAAGAAAACCCAAACATTTTCTTTATTCTCTTTTTAATGAATTTTGTGAATTGTATGAATTTTAGGAGAAGGATATGTAAAGCCTCAGCTTCTTATGCTTCCTCATTGTTCTGAATGCTAGCTTTTACCCATTTCATAAGGCACCAAAATGTTTTTAGCATGAATGATTTGTTCTTTTCAGAAGGTTCAGAACACAATAGATCCCATGGTTCTTCAAATTTTGTTTCTTAGTTCACATTTTGAAGGATAGTGCTAATGATGTTTTTACTTTGAAAATGAATAGGTCCTAAACAAACCCAAAAGTTGCTAAAAACTACAAACAAGCAATAAATAGGAGAGGATGTGCAGAGTCAATTCCAAAGTACGCACAGAAAGGTTTGCAATGATTTTAAGTTACACAGGGAACTGAAGTTGTAACATCGTCTGAGATGGCTGAGATTATTTGGAATATGTGTTTCTAACTATGCTTTTTATTTCACCACAGTAGCTAACCATTGCGTTCTAGCAGATATTTAGTTCGTGTGAGATATATACCTTAAGTCACTGTTAATTTCATTGTAGTAATTGATTAACAATTTATTGTAATCACACATACATTTCATTTTTTCAAGTATATTTGTGCCCATTGAATCTGGAAGCAGGGTAGCATAAAAAAATTCACTTTTTAGTTGAACTTTAATTGTTTTTAATTTTGATGAAAAGGGACTTTTTAACCTGGAAAAGAGTTCTATCAGAGTTCACAGGAGAGAGTAAAAAAAAAAAAGTATTTTTGGTCACTGACCTCAATTTTTGTATCAAAAAAATTGCTTACATATTTTTCGTCGCATGTTTCTTATGAAGAAATAGGCTATCCAGTCAGCTAGAAACATGATTGCTTCTGAGCTGTATCTGGAAATGCCAGTGACAACACTCATCGTCCCGAGTGACCAGATGTAGTCCATGACCAGAGAAACAATGGGATGAGGGAATAACCTGAAGGCTCTACCCCAAGGGCTCTCCTCTTCCCTGTATGTTAGCAGCAAAGACATTCTCCAGCCTCAAAGGTTGTTGTTTTTAAAGGAAAAAACCAGACAGTTCTGAAAAGGTGAGCAGATTATAGAAGACAATTATTTGTGAAACTGGAGTTGTCTTAATGGCACAAAGGGGCTAAAGCTTGCTTCCCCCTCTTACTTCTCTTCAGGATAATTACTTTTGCCTGGAACTCAGTGAGCTCATATCTGTTGCACTGCTAACTGTGGAGCCAAAATACCTCCAAGTGTGAAATATCGAAGGATGGGAAGTTGGAAGAGTTCATTAAATTACCTCCCAGTTCATCATCTCCTCTACACTCTGTGAGGCAGGCTAGTTTCTTTGACAGTCTGACCTTTCTGTTTAAATAGGTTGGCCTGCCACGGAGATGGTCTTCTGGGGCTTTTGAGGCCACAGATATTTTGTGCTTAGTAAGACACTTTAAGCTAAAACTTCCATTTGTACTCATTCAGATTACTTTTACCTGTCATTCACCTCTTGCACTTATCCTTGCTTGTCCAGCCTTGCTGATTTCTTTCTTGATGTGTTAATACATTTCTTGCCCAGATAACCTCCAGAAGAAAAATCACGATCAGGCATGGAAAAGTGCAATGCCTTTAGGCAGTGTCTCTTTTTTACTTCTTTTTACTTTTTTACTTCTTTTCCTGATTATCTGAGAATCAGTCAAGATGTGAACACCCTCCCTACCCTGTCGATAAGCACTCAGTAACACCTCTGGTATCTTTCCCAAGAGGTCAATTCAACCTCTCCAAACTCAAGAATAAGATCTTACATTTAAGAACTGATATGTAATTTTCTACTGGTACTACTGTATAATTTATATCTGGTTTCTGAAAGATAAACATATATATATATATATATATATAAAATTTTAAATTTTTTTTTAAGGCTCCATCTAATAGTAGAAATATAGAGCTAAGCATTGGGAATATATATAGGGTTGTTTGTTTGTTTAAACTTCACAGATGCCTTTGTTCTATGCTGCATCTTTAGAACAAGCTACTTCACCAGGAAAGGCAGGGAAGGAAAAAAAAACAGCGTGCAGAATAAGCAGTACACAGTACAGCACATACCAAACAAGAGCAACATTAACAAATTAATTAAAATGTGGGCCACATAATTCCTAACTGCATCAAGTGTCAGAAATAGCAAGTAGTCCAATCACATTTTAGAAATAATTAACGGGAATACTGTAGTAAATTAACATAATAAATAACATAATTACAGAAATGATACATACAATTACTAAGAAACAATCATCATTAACAAGAGAGCTTTGTTACTGCATTTGTGTTTGCATAATTCACAGTTGTACTACTCACTGAAAGTTATCCCAAGACAAATGGCAGCTAACCAGTGTTAGAAAATAGGAAATCAGTATTCTTGGGATACTGGGTAACCACTGTGGAGTTGGATGATTTGTTCTTCTTTAGTGAATGATTAACTCACCCAAAAATCCCCCACCAAACACAGGGTTTTGGTTGTCCCAATGCTATTTGGATTGAAGCAGTAGTATTTCATGCTTCTCATCCAGCAGTTCAGAAGGCAGAGCACTCGCTCAGCTTAGAATAAACAAGGGTCAAATTTTTAATCAACAGTTGATCCCATCTTACCCACCTCACCCACCTCATTCAAATGCATCTCACCATGTCTTGCTCTTCTTGTTCTCTGAAGGGGCTGGGTAAGTGGCTCTAATCACCTCTGTTGGATCTATGAATGCATTGCTTTTCTGCTCTACATAAATAACCTGAATATGTCAATACTGGAACTCAGCTCTTCTACTTTTGTGTTCTAATCTCCAGGATAGTCCAGTGCTCCATATGAGACATATCACACGTACCTAATTTGAATTTTTCTAAAAGGAAAGACAGTTAAGCCGTTCACCTCAAGGATCTAAGTTCAAATCTGTTCTTCCTCTAATGCAGGAGAGGGAGCAGAATCTATCTTTTCTTACATTCTCTACACTCTAGTAAACTGAGTGGAGTATTATGAGACATGATACCCTTAATTATCTCCTCCTTGAGTTTTGTAAGTCTATGGGAAATACTTAAATAGTCATTCTGATCTCCGTGGAAAGCTGGGCCCTTGTATACATTACTAATGTTTCACTAAAATTCTCATTTCCCATCACTCAACAATAAATTTTACTTACTCAGGGGAAAAACAAGCATTACATAAATACATTAAAGTAGATTATTAACTTACGTTCCTTCAATTTTTAAGTCAGTTCTCTAGTTATGTTGCAATTGTTATGCTTTCAAGACACTAAATATAAAAAAACATACTGGAATTCAGTAAGGGCAAACACAGGATCAGTTGTAGGCTGTTTACTTCTTCTGTCTGTAATGAGGTTCTGGAGATGTATAGGAGTCCATGCCAAAAGCTGTAGAAGCAAGATTAGGTTTGCAGATCATTCTGCATTTTACCTTTTAATTAAAATGTTGTCCACTCATTTTCCATTAATTTGCAATGAAAGAGTTGGGATTAAGAAGAAATAAAATAGTTACTTCCATGGAAACACAACAAGGTTCTGTGTATTCTATACATAACACAGTATCCCTATGGTCAGCTATGAATTTTCACACAGGAGAACCTATATAAAACCTAAAATAAACTAAATGTGGACAAAGAGTGCAACGTGGGTATTGATGGAATTGAAAATGAGCTTTCTCACTTTGAGAGGAAATCAAAATATGCTTTCAGTAATATTCATGGGTAATATAATACTGATGTTCCTTAATAATTAAATCACATATCAAAAGTCACCATGCTATGCTACATTGCTTTGCCTGCAATTGGAGATTCCCAAATGCTTTCTGTTGTTAGAACAGTAGTCTTGTATTCTTACATAACAGTTAAAAATAAATATTACAGGGTCTATTGACTTTGTCCAACTTTCAATATCTGACTTAGCTAAGTAAAGTAACTGGCCAGGCTCCCTGTACTGGAAAGAAAAACACTCCTCCACAGAGTAGTTCAGAGCACCTCAGTTAGGATCCTCTGAACCACCCTCTGGAGGAACCTACCCCAACCTGCTGATGATAAAGGCAACCTACAGAGACCGCCTAGACAACTGGAATATTTGGCTGGCCAAAACTGAGTGGTGTCAATGCTTATCTCCATTTCAACACCCAACAGCACACTGGCTCTGAATACAATGAGAGTTAAGTAACCTTTTCAAATAGCCTTGAGTTCCTGGTGTCTGCTTTTTCCTTGTTTTCTACCTCCATTCCCTCACAGTTTGCTAGAGGTGTAGAACAAGATTTTAAAAGTCATTCAGGTGCCTAAAGTGGCAAACTGGTATCTAATGGGATTTTCAAAAGTGCTTAACTGCAGTTGGAGTCAGGTACAAAATAGAAGATCTTCAAAGGAATCTGGGAAGAGAATTTTCCTCTAAATCAGTGAAAACCAGAGAATTTTTGGAAACCCCATGTATCATCTGTCTTTGCTTTAGGTACCTAAACACCTCTACAAGTCTGCCCTAGACCCCTCTGCAAGGATTCTCCTTCTCACTGCCATATTGATGCTTTCTGCAGATTTAGCCAGAAAACTCCAAAGGTGTGTAAATTCCCCAAGATTATTTTTAAGTTCAGAGGTGTGTTTTCTGTGATTGCTGTGGCAGCATGGTGTGTTTCATTATATTTTTGAGCAGCAGGATTAGAGAGAGACAAGAAAGAGGTCATCAAAAGGGGCCAAGGGTGGTTATTTCCTCCTCATCATGATAATGAAGTAGAGCTGTGTACACATCTGATAACTTAGAAGTAGATCAAAAGCACATTGAAACTAAAATGTAAAGTTGGAACTTACGTTTTGACTTTTCCAGGACTTTATGCTGTATTTCACATTAGAACAAAACCCAGTCTGGTTCTTTTTTTCAAACCAAATTGGTACAGCAGATCAAGTACCTCCTTTCATGTGCTGCGATCCTTCATTTGGCATTTCTGCTTGTATTTACTACGATAAAGGAATCTGTGGGGATTAATCCTGGTTATGCAGGGATGTAATCATGAGCAATGTGATAAATTATAAGCTGCTAGGCAGCAGAAAACCAATTCTACAGCAAAGCCTATCAGTTCGGCTGATTTTAAACCATTGCTAGTTAGGTTTGACTCTGGAATAATAGGAAAATCCACAACAATCTTTCTGGAGAGGAGTCTTTCCTGACTCTGTAAAGAACTTGAGAAGGGTGTCTTTGGTAAACATAGGGCACTTCACTCACTCACCCTACTTTGTTTCTGACATTGCTAATTCTGTTGCTATAGCTATGTGGCAATTTTTCAATTAGCTTTGCAAAGAATAACCTGTCATCTCTTCTGTGGAGCAGGTTTGAGAGTTTGGACTTAGGTTCTGCCTAGGAAAATGAATTACTGTGATAAACCTCCTACATACGAATTGTCTTTCCTAGGAGATTTAAGCCTCTTGTTTTCTTTCTAAACTGTTTACTGTTGCCTGTCTATGCTCCAAAACATTACTGTCAGGCCAGCATATTTTATTTCTATTGCTAGGGGAAGAGCCACTTTTGAATGGTCTGCTAAGGACATGCATTTTCTGGTTGTGTATCACTAGGAATACTTGCCCACAAAAGAAATTAAAGTTTTAATAATGACTAAAGCACAGTAATTGTAACAGAAAACTATTGACTTGCCTAGTTCTCTGAGTACAACAGCATCCTGTGGTTAACTTTCAGAGCTTAGCTGGCACTCAGACGTGAAGGAAGGCAATCACTCAGGTCAGAGGCAAAACCTTAGCAGAGACAGAACAGATGCTGCAAATAGCGTGAAAACACTCAAGACAGGTATACATTAGATTTACATTGTCCAAGTTCAATTTAAAACAAATTGCTGTTGTGTAGAACTAATAGGAGGTAGAAGGGAAGGACCAGATTTTAGAAGGATTGGAAATATGATTTTAAAATAGTAAACAATAGTTTGACTTTCATTAAATTAAAGGTGATGTCTATGCTGCTACTTAGGGCTGGGTATTTATACTGTTAATCCATCACTGCAAAAACTCCCAGCTGTCCGCTTTTCTGTATTATGTTGAACATAGGAGTGAGAGATTAACACTCTTTCCATTTACCCTCTGGCTCCAAACTCCTTTGTGAAGAGGCTGGAAATGCATCAAAAGCCTATGTCTTGAACTCAGAAGAAAGTCCAGCAGCTCAGGACAGTATGAAGAGCTAATACTAACTAGATAACCTACAAGAACTAGAACCCAGGGGTAGATGGTGCAGGTGAAAAGAGATTGGTGTATTTTTCTGCCCAGCTCACCTGCCAGCTTTGAAAGCAGCAAATTGTTTCTTTCCCTCGGAACTAATTAAAAAAATAGGAAAAAAATAAAGAAGTACTGATTAAATAAATACTGCAAGAGTTAATAAAGGAAAAAAAAATCACAGAATATTATTTCATTGCTGGAATTCAAAGGAGCAGATGAATCTGGGATTCCCATTAAGTCCTTGTCCAGTAGTTGCTGGAGAAACTACCAGACCAAGAAAATAGGCTTCAGGAAGCTACTTCATTGTTTTCTGTAACTTGCTCAGACAAAGCACAGAGAAAGCAACCACTGGGAGAATTATTCCAAAGGACTTCTGCTGCTGCCATCACCTTACAAGTCTTTAAAGTGCTAGTGGCTCCAATTAAGAGCACAGAAAAGCATGTTTCTTTTTTTAAGGGTGGACTAGTGAATATGTGTCCTTTGCAGACTGGGAGACTCAAGGAGATGTAACGAGTCCTAGAGGTCCTCTACTTATTGTGCACTGTCTAGTTCTATACAACTAACACATAGTTTGGGGAAAATACATACGAGGAAAATTTTGTTCCTGTGGTTGAGTTCTGTTGTTATCAATTAACTAACATGACTCTTTGAGTTCTGTTTTTTTTCTTTTTTTCTCTTCGCTATCAGGTTATGACTTGTTTTATAGCTAGTTAGCTAAAGTCAACTCTTCCTTGCAATTACATCAGCATGAAACCCCACATATTTTCCAATTTTTTTCTTAATTCTGCCTTTGAGCTGTGCAGAAGTACTCAGTCTGGTCACTGAAAATACCGTCTTTACTTCACAATATAATTATAATAGATAAACAAGCTTGTTTCACCATGTCTGACATACAAAGCTTTTACTCAGACTGGAAAACAATTATCAGCCATGAAGTCTTATTAAAGGTAGTTTATTCTGCTAGCAATATTAAAAGACTTGTTAATTAAATTCTTTGCATCCCTGTGTTCTTCCTGAGCTCAAAACAACCTGAAGTTACTTGTGTTTAGAGCAGGTTTGTAGATTTCTGTAGGCCTCTCTTATGCTAATTGTATTAAGCCCTCTATTGGTAAACCGTTTGCAGGAAACAGAAAGGGGTGGGAGTAAGGAGAAAAAAGGGAAAAATCCTCAGAGTAGGAAAATGTAAGATTAATACAAGTCTCAGAATTTCTGCATGAGGCAAGGTCTGGAGTCATTATTTCAATAAAAACTGGTGTGGAAGTCCTTGTTTTGGAGTAGCTATTTTCATTTCCAGCAAACTTTAGATTTAAGAGTGAGTGAACGCTCAGCTACATTTTAGGAGCATTGCCTCTGTTCTTATTTTGACCATGGTGAGGGGACTAAGTACAACATATATGGGCACTTAAAAGCCCCAGTGTATTAGCAGGTCTGGCTCAACAGTTACAGATGTAACAGTCCTGCTATATCTGCTTAGTCCAATAATGAGATCAAGCATATGTGGCACAAAAATACCACAAAGGAGACACTAAAATGGTTTGTGATTTAAAATAAAAAAGTCCAAAAGCCTTCAAAAGCTTATTATTCCACTGAATGTAGATTCTGATTAATATAGGAATCTTGCATACTCCTCTACAGTCATAAAATGAACCACCACTTTCTTTGTTAAAATTATATTCTTTTCATGACTTTGGGTCAGCTTGAGCTCACTCAATATGCCTGGTAAGGAAACAAAGAGGATTGCAACTTTATGTTTCAGGATGTATATATTATGCTTGTTTGTATAAAAAGTTAATGCATTTTTTATTAAATAAAAATAGAAGCAGAGGTTACAAAAACCATGAGTAATTCTTAGGCATGGGAAACAGAATGTAATTCATCCTCTTATCAGTTAAATGCTTTTATCACTGGGTCAGAGAATTGATTGTCCTTATGCTTGTTCTTTCTTCCTCTGCTTCCAGTTAATCCTCTAATATTCCAAGGAAAGATGAACAACTGTTTTATCTCTTTTTTAAAACATAATATAGCTTAATGGTTTCGGACTGACCTTAGTGAGTCAAAGATGTGAATTTAATTCACATCAGGAATGGAAAGGTTTTGGACACAGGTATGCCACTGCCTATCTAATTCTCATAACTGCTGAACTGTTGGCTAAAATCACTTGGCCTTGATTTGAAGGAAACACTTGACCTCTGCTTTTGTCAGAAAGGACTTAACGCTGCATGCTTCACGGGAGGCCTGAGTGCCATAAGTGCTGAGTGAAGTGCAGTGATTCCTTACAGCTCAGAGATGCCTTGAGAAGGGTAGGATTCACGCAGTCTCATCAGCCAAGAAGGCTAGCTTGCAACCCCCTTGTGGGACCCCAGCTTCTCCTTTCAAATAGATGCAACAGGAGCTGGTAGGATTCTAACCACCCACCAAAGAAGATCGGGAGTATAAGGCATTTAGCTGCTGGGGCAGTGTGCTGGTTTTGGCTGGGATAGAGTTAATTTTCTTCTCAGTAGCTAGTATGGGGCTATGTTTTGGATTTGTGCTGGAAACAGTGTTGATAATACAGCGATGTTTTCGTAACTGCTGAGCAGTGCTTACACAGAGTCAAGGCCTTTTCCGCTTCTCACACCACCCCACCAGTGAGGAGACTGGGGGTGCACAAGAAGTTGGGAGGGGACACAGCTGGGACAGCTGACCCCAGCTGACCAAAGGGATATTCCATACCATAGGACCTCATGCTCAGCAATAACACTAGGGGTGCAGCCTGCCTTTGCTCCTCTGCAGGAAGGCAGAGCAGAGTCAGCCTGGCAGAAATGTTGTCAGGCTCCAGCTCAAGCCACTAGCTGGACCATGTAGGTAAAACACATTCCCATAGCAGTAGTCCTTGCTCACCACGTTGACCTGCTGGATCTTTTTTTCTGAAATAGGTGATTCTTCCTCTGTACTGTATAAAGTATTTTGCTCAGGGCTATGGATATTGCTTTGGTTCCACCTGTCTCATTTCCTTTCTAAATCTAAATTTTGGTTTTTTTCAGAAACTATGGGAGTTGGGCTTTTAAATGTTACTAAAACCTGATCATCAATTTCGCAACAGTGTGTTACCTATGACAAGAGCAAAGCTGCAATGAGCACCTTTGAAGAGCAACTATCAATGCAATTTCTTCTGCAGTATATGAGGCACAAACAAACAGATGGTGATTCTGCATGTTTCCTGAGTCTCATGGTAACTGTTACATATTCTACTGCTATGACTGATCAATGAATCTACACGAGCACTTTCTAATTCTATATTTTGATATGCTAGCCAATGATCTAAATCTAGACAAGTGGAAAAACCCCATAATTTCTTCCTTTACCCCAGATTCTTTACACAGTTCCAGATGAGCCTTTTTTGTTTAATATATTATTGTTAATGAAATCTGTTAACATCTCATTTTCTTGGAAATTTCTTCTCATAACTTCAAACATAGCATTTGTCTTACCCCTGTTCAAACTCTGAGTGGCTTCTGATGTTCAAGAAATTGTGTTTTCCTGCTTCACAACTTGTAAAAGTGAACACACCATTGTTTGCACAATTCTCCCGTCGTATCATAATTCATATGCTAAAAAAAATAGTAGTAGCTAGCATACAGAGAAATACTTCATGTTGTTATCCTCTACAACACTGAGAAGTCTTAACACTAAAATTTACTTGTTTCTCACCTATGAATTTTTTACTGATAAAATGTTCCATTTCACAAACAAACAACAAAGAGACTATTCCTAAATCTCAACATCCATGCCATGTGTCTCCAGCCATTTCTAAATCTGTGGAGTCTTCAATATGGAAAGTCTGCAGTTCCTACTGAATTTTAAAATGTTAAATCAGTGCTATTTCCATATTGGTCTTGCCTGAAACATTTACTGTAACATGTTATTTTCTCTGCCAGAAATCAAATGTATTCCATATAGTATAATGAAAGTCTAACGTGTGTTTATTTCAAACTTAAAAGAAAATGTTCTGTTCAACTCTTAGAAATATTATTTTATATGTATGAACCAGCGGAATGTTGTATGGATAAACACAACACTATCTTTGCCAGAAGATAATCACAAGCTTTGCAACAGCACAGCAATAACTCTTTGCAGGATGCTGTGATTGGAGACCTCCTAAGTGTTCATGTAAAGAAACAAGGGATAACAGCTTAGATGATAAATAATAATAGGTTCAAACTAGTATTGCTGAAAAGAAATAACCTTTTTATTTCTCGATATTTAAATATTAAGCAGTCGATGTTTATTCAGCTATACCAAAACAAATACTGCTGTTGCAGTTCTTTTATAACTAAAAATATGTCTTCAGTAAAAAAACAATCTATTGTCTTTGTTTAAGAATTGTGGAGGGAGAAATAGATCCAAACTGTGTTGCAAAGCTACAGCCCCACAGACACATTTTATGCGGCAGATCATTATTATATGTGGGATCATAATTTCTTTCTGTGTTAACAAAGCTGTATGGACTGGGGGCTTTGACAAACTGCTCTCGTTTCTGTCCTTTCCTTTTTTAAATTATTTGAACTCTCAGAAATACTCACTTTAAATGTATAGGAAGGGCATGGAGACGTTAGGGCAGTGGTCTAAAGTGTCCCTTCATGAAATTTGTATCAAGCTTTTCACTTGTGGATTGTTTATTGATTTTTAGGGAGTACACGCTCATGGAAGGCATACATACAGACAACCAACTGCCTTTGAAAGACTTTTGTTATTGACAGAAAAGAAGAGCAACATAGATAAGTATTGATTAATTTGTGTAATTTACACAAATGTAGTTAGGGAAAGTTCTCTGACTCCAAAGTTACATAAAAGTATAAATTCATAATCATAAATTCTACAGTCCTGGCTACATTACACACATTCTGTGTCACTATTAAGGATGCCATAACAGGTGCAATATTCACTAAAATGTCTTTATAATGGTAATGTAGCGTTCTTTATTTTAAGCTGTCCAAATTAGATGTGAAAAAGTACATTTTGTAAAATGGTTTCCTATGAGAAATTAGTTTTGTGTTATCAAAGCTTTTCACACTTCAAACTTGCTCTGTCATAAATCAAGTCCTAAAAATAGATAAATATTAAATGAATGATATATATTAAACTATTGAATATTCAGAAACATCTTATTGTTGTTATAGGTTTATAAAATAACTCCACCCTGTATTCATAAGGAAAAAATACCATTGTACTCTGCAGGTGGGCTACCACACATCGAATTAATTTGTTTTGGTATCATTCAGACTGTAAATAAAAAAGGACGATGGATATCACTGTTCTTCAAGCACAACCTTGGGTGGCCATGCAAACGTGTGGGAATAGTCCCCACCTGAGAAAATTGAGAAAATGCTTGTGTAAGGACCATCTGCTTCAATAAGATTGTCAGATCAAGGAACTTTTATTTCAAATGGGATAATAAGTGAAAAGGAAAGTGATAAACAAAACTCACAGAGACACAAACCTGATAAACCATAATGGAGACCATGACAAAGAGTGAAACTCTTCAGCCACCAACTGATGGGGCATAGTCTTGGAGAGGGCCAGCCTGGACTTTATAACTGATAAGAACTTGGGCTTTATAACTGATAAGAAGGCAAAAACTAGATTAACAAGAGGATTTTTGATATTTGAGGGGGGGCTGTGGGACTATGCAAAACTTACTGAGGAATGTTTAGAGGGCAGGAACTGGTGAGGAACAATAGAGAGGAGCAAGTATTAAAGGAGCTGGTCACATGTAAACAGTTGCCAGTCAGTATGCCTGATCACTGCAGCCATCCTATCTTCTTATTAAATCCTCTTTTAATTGTCTTTCTATGTAATCTCACTCTTCAAACCATGTGTGAGTACTGCAAGGTCTATGAGCCAGCAACTGGAGAGGCTAGAGTAGTTGACAAATACCAGTGACAGGAGTGAGACCCTGGAGACAGCGGCCCGTGCACTCATGATGCCAGCAACTGGAATGAGTGAGGGGCTCAGAGTCAGCATCTGGGAGGCACGTGGGTCAGAGGGACCTGTGTGTTTGGTGTGGAGCAGCTGGGGGGCTGCAGTGACTGATGCAAGTGCCAGCAGCTGGAGTCAGACCTCAGGCCACAGGGCCCTTGTGCCCGTGGTGCCAGCAGCTGGAGTGAGTGAGGGTCCCAGCACCAGCTGGAGTGGGGATAGGGCCCATGTGCCTGCATGCCAGCAGCTGCGGGAACCACTGCCTTCATATCTTCCCCTGACTTGGTGTGTGTGTGTGTGTGTGGACCAGATGGCGAGTAGGTGGCCCCAGGTCCATGCAGAGGGTCCATGCTGGTATTGGGGGGGACAAGTGAGTGTGGAGTGTGTGTGAGACAAGTGTGAGAATTCGTGTGTTTGCTAGAGACCACCAAGCTGGACCAGCCAGCGAGTGGGAAACCAGTGGAGCAGGTAAGAGTGCCTGGGATGCGGGCAGGGGTAGCGGTCAGAAAGAGGATGCTGATGCTTGAGGGATCTGAGAATGTGTGTGTGTGTGTGTGTAAATCCAGAGAGCAGGAGCATTTGTGTGAACTTCAGGCCTGATTGGCTGAAGGAGAACAGGACTTGGCTATCTATGGTTATGTGTTACTTCAGTTCTGGTAACTGGCCTACACTCAGTGCATATGGGTGTTGTTAAATGCCACTAGTGCCCTGGCTGTGGCAGTCATGTAGACAGCTGTGTCAGTGTCCTCTGTGTGTGTCTGTGTGTGCGTGTCTAGGATGTACACTCAGCCTTGCTGCTGGCTGGACTTGTAAACAGGAAAGCAGGAGCTGTGCCCACCGTCCCAGGATGGATAGCCCTGCACCTCGGGGCACCCCAGGCTGGGGACCAGCGGCCAGGCAGGGGGAACCCCTGGGCTTCGAGCCCACCAGAGGTAGTGGCCCTTATAGCATCCCTTAGCAGCTTTAGTGTCCATAGAAAGGCAGATGGTCAGTTAAAAAGCACAATAGCCACTTTCTCAAAACACCTCCTCTGTCAATTTTGTGAGAGATTCCACTGTTACGAGGAGCAGAAGCTGAGCCCATATCAGCATTTGCAAAAGCACTCACTAGACAAACTACCGGCATAGGTTCATGCTATGGGTTATTACAGACTTGAAGGCATCAGATTGGTTAGACCGGATTTTGAAGATGCCTACTGTTTTATTATACATATCCATAACAAGAGCCAGGAAAGTTTCTCTCTCTGTCTGTCCAGGTTGACATCAAAGTGACCATATTGTTTTGGCCCTTGTTGCATACTTGCACAATTGAAGCTTATTCTGACATTAGTGAAAACAGTCTTTTTGCTTTACAGAGGAAGCCGGTTATACCAAATATATTACAAAATTAAATAATTACATTTGCTTTCTTCATCACTGAGGAATTTGATGAGGTTGACACTGGAAACCAGCTAACCATTAATTTTTTAAAGGCAGAAAGCATAGGCCAGCCAAGTTGGAGTCATTTGTGTTTAAAATACAGAAGAAGGTTTTTTAGTGTATATACTCAGATGACAAGAGTGGATGGGAAAATTAGCTTACACCACCGAATAGGAAGAACTTTATTCTTTCATTTTTAAAGTAAACATACATGGAGAGTAGTGGTGGATATGTTCAATCTCATGACACAAAGCACCTCACTACAGCTTGCTTTATGAAAAGCAAAAAGCTTGGCTACTTGAAGCATTATTTTAAATTGGTTGAATATTATACTATTGGAAATTTGATCAAGCAAAGAAGAAGAATGCCAACTTATAGGTCTCTGGTCTACTGTATCAAGATCAATAAAAAAGTACTGATACGCCAATAAACCATTTAAACAGTCTGAGAGCAGGGTTTTTTGTGGCTTGAGCCATGCAATATGAGATTCAGACTATCACAGAAATAAGAGTGAAGATTTCATTTGAGATATTAAAAGAATAGCTCTCTGTATTATGACACCCAGTTGTGAACTTTATTAAAATGCTAACAATAGCCTGCGGTTACTACACAATGGAATGTAATGATAGATTTATTCTGCGTGTGGAATTGGAAGACTGATAGAGAGACTTTGAAAATGCATTTGTATAAAACCGCTTTGTTTTTATTGTTTTCTAGAAAAGGCAACATGAGTGCAAAATATTGTACCTAATGGAAGGAACATTATACCTCAGAATTAAGGTGTAACACTATGGATCTTCTCTGCATACCTTTTTTCAAATAAAAGAGTTGGTTTGGGCAAAATCTGGCACACCTTCATAAAAATTAAAATATATGAAAGCTCAGATCTATAAAGAAGAAATACCGTAAACAGTTTTAATACTTTTTGGAGGTGGGTATACTTATAGGAAACTACCTAAATAATGTGATGCATGAATATAGTTTATTGCAATGACACCTGTAACAAGCTGCAATATCTAAAATTGCTCATACGTGCGTTGCATCTGTAACTGTGCATCAGAAAATAAAAAATGAAACACAGACTAGCATTTCCATGGAGAAACTAGGCATTTGAAATAGGATAGAGAGCTTTGTTTACTCTTTGATATTACTGGGTTTTGAGGGTTTTTCACTGTTTATGAGATCTATTTTCTGCAAGTAAATACAATTTCCTCCAAACGCTGAGTCTTCACTTAATTTATTCATGCTGTAATGAACATACCCGATGTGCAATAATATTTTCAGGTGCCTTCATAGTGTTATTCAAAATAGCACTTGCTGTGTCATAGATCTCTCTGATATAGGTGAAAGAGGAGAAAAGAAAAACCTTGGATACAACAAATCAATAAATGATTTGCAGTACTGCCAGCTAGGTGACTCACTAGGGTCAAGCTCAGAAAAAAAAGTTTTACTGCAGGCATTCTAGCTTCTAATCACTTGGTGACACTTTTTTTTTTTTTTTTAAAGCTGTCCTTTTGTCTGAGGTATAGCTAGAGCATGGACACTTGTCACCACATGGTCTATTTTTTCTGACAATTAGAGCAGTATATATGAAGTAGAGAAGAAAAGAAAGTTCACTGTACCACAGTTAGAGGTCACTTGTGAGGGATTAACAGTTCTTTGCTATTTGATGATCATTTTGGAGAAAAAACAAACAGATAAACAAAAAGAAACCCCAACCAACCAAAGAAAAAAACCTATTTGCTCTAATTTATGACAAGTAGTAGATTATTATATGCTATAAACTTTAATTAAGTCTTCTTACTGTTACAAGGAAAGTAAAAAATTATATTCTACTCATTTTGAGTACTATCCAGGAGTGAGTATGGTTTGAAGTTTAAGGGTAACTTTAAGGGATCTTCAGAAGAACTCTTGGTTGTGGTAGCTCTGTGTTAGTGACATCTGTACTACCTAATTTTGCAGCCAATGCATTCTATGGGAGTTGTGTTACTGACTTCAAACACAAGACAGACAGGTCAGGAGTTCACGTTTCTGAATATATTTCAGGCACATATATAATACTGACTTGTGTGACTAAAGGAAAAATAATAAAACAGAAAGGTGAAACTAGACGGAGGTGAAGAAAAAATGCAGCCAGATTAGGCCACGTTAAATATGGTGAATTAACCTCTGTCCTGTCCAAAAAAAAATGTTGTGAGAAGTAATATAATATAAATATTTAAAATAATAGTGTAAATGATTATAATATTAAAAGGCAATAATCATGCCTGGTTCCCAAGGCAGAGATATTTATAGTCTTACTGTTCAGAACTGTGACTGTGGCTACATTATGCAGCAGGAATGAACTTGAAATCTTGGTGCGCTCTGAGCATATCCCACGTCCACAGTGGGAGCAGACTGCCCTGGGCATCACATCATCATGCTCCTGAGTTTTCTTCCAAAGGAAACTGAGAATGGCAGTAAGGAGGGAGAGACGTTGTGCTCTGGCATGTCTCCTAGTATCGACAAGGGCTGTGGACTACAATTCAGAGGTGCTGACCAGGACACACAATCAAGCAAGAAAACACACAGCACTTATCCATGGATCCAGCATGGATTCAGCCTGGGAGATGTGACTTCTGGGGTTTTTGGGTTTTGTGTGTGTGTGGTGTTTGTTTGTTTTGAGGTTGTTTATTTTTTTTCCTTACTAGTTGTTTATGAACACTCAATATATTGGAAAAATATTTTTTTTCAAAAATGTCTACTTTCTTTTTTAAGTCCTTCAGAGTATTACAGTAAACTAATTACTGTCATCTAGCACTGTCTACAGGAAAAAAACACCAGAATTCTCTGCCACAGGAAACTGGGTTGAGAATAATGCAAATAAAATGGCGCGACACCAACATTGAAGAAAACATTTTTCTGCATTGCGGAAAGCAACAGATGCATTTGCTTTAAGTTCTTTAAAAGTATGCTATATGTTGCCTGCTTACTTTGCATGTTCAGAGTCCTGTATCCATGTCAACTAACGAAAGGGCTGTAGGGCTTGACTGTGGACATGTTATGTTGCTCTGTATCCTGCCACTATGAGACCAGAAGAGAGTGAGTTTCCACTTTTTACAGAGAAACAAAATACATAGGAAACCTTACAAACAGGGAGCTTTGATTCCACCTTTAACCCAAGGGGTTTGTTCAGACAAGCATACAGATAGATAGATATTGTATCCTTGGTTAGAATAACTGCCATCTTCCCCTAAGGTGATGTTACCCAATTCCTTCTGAAGTTTGTATTGTATGGGGAACTTAGATATTCTACAGAACTGAACCTAGTCTCATAATATTTAAAACTGATTTAGGATGGACCATTTTCTAACTCATTTTTTAAATGTCATGCTTTGGAACAACATAATTTCTTCAATTAAACATATGGCTTGTGATTTACATGATCTAGACTCTAAGAATGGTTTTGACTGTTTCATAGAGTTAAAGAATAGAACACCTGGATATTTTAATCATAATTTCTTGTATATCACTGGCTATAAAGTGATGCAGGTTTTTCCTTGATTAAAGCTTGTCAAGACTCAGCTTTTAGATTGCACCATAGACAGAGAAAATCAGAGACCATGAAATCACCATTTGGAATAAGATACAGCCAAACTATCCAAGCAAATGATCCAAGTCTTTGGCACTGAAAAGGTGATTGCTCTGCCAATCTGAATTTAAGGAAAATTTGTTTTCAATCCCAGATTGAGATCTCAATGTTATCAGAACATGCTGAGTCAGTCAAGGGAATGAGATGCTTGAGATAGGGTTGTCTACTCTGTCTGTGAGCTTTAGGATAGTCTATTTGGTCTTAACTCTATAATGTTTCAAAGGGAGAAGAAAAGAAAGAAAGAAGGAAAGAAAAACTGGTTACTTCAGGTCAGTTCTGCAGGAGAAGAAGGAAAATATAATCCTGACTTCTACAAGAAACTAGCTGAAACCATGAAACATAAGATTTGATTATACCCATCGTTAACATGCAGAGCTGTGAATGTTATAAGTTCACTGACAACATAGGTGACCATATACTGTCTGGGGCCTGTGTAGAGAAGCGCTAAGTGGGATACTCACCCATTCACAGAGGCAAATGATAGAAAGGACTACCAG
>WAAD01000588.1:717-14585 GCA_013389945.1 Fregata magnificens | reverse complement strand
TCGTAAACTAAGACACAAAACAGTTTTAGGCTTGCACATGCAAAACTTAGTTGGAACAATTGTTGTTAATACCCTGTATTAATTAATGAACTACATTTCACAGTTATCCACAGCGGTCTGAGGAGAATTAGCTAAAATAAAGATATTACAACAGACAGAACACGGGGAATAAATTACCCTTAGGCTAGTAATTAATGCTTTGTTATTGAAGGTAAAATAAAAAATTGACGTTAATGGTAATACAGATGAGCTCAAAAGTGATAATGTTCTTAATATTTAAATTTAAGACATTCATCCCACTTAGGATTAGAAGAGCCAAAGCAGTCCCTGGCTGTGATGAGAAAAAAAGTTACACACTTGGGGAAAAAATAGTTCCACTCTTTCAGAGTCTCAGAGTTCAAAAAGAGAAACAGAAGGAGAACAGAGAAGCTGTTATGGTACACAAGGAGGAATTAAATGAAATAGTAAAATTATTTTGTCTGTGCCAGTTCAAACAACAGGTGGATAAGCTGAAAACTCAGTAGAAACTTCTAAATTATTTTTAGATGGCAAATAAAGGCAAAGATGAAAAACAGAAAATAGAAATATCTAGAAGTATAGAAAACATAAAACAAATCTCTGACAATAATGTGTATTTGTTTATAAAATATGTCTTTTTGTATAGCTGCAGCGCTCAAGACTTATAAATTCTCTTTTCCTATTTGCAGGATCTCTGGACTGTTTAATAGAATTCACTTTGTGTGATGAAATTCCCTGTTACACAGGTAGTACTTTTAGGCTCTATAATTGTACAACCTGTGGAGTGAAATCCTAGCTCCTCTGGAGAGAGTGGAAGAACTCCCTCCTGTTGAGCTTAATTGGTGCAGGCTTCAACTTTCTGAGTGTAGACCTTCCATTTAATTGCCTCTCTTTCTGTTGGTATTTTTGAAAAGGCATCAGTACAATGTTTTACTTATCATAGGAACAAGGAATGGCTGGTGTGAATACTATATTGTTCTAGAAATAGTTGCCAAAGACATGGTGTCACAGAGATCCTGCTGCAGAAAAAAGTTCTTCCTTCTTTCCCTTTGCCTTCAAAAAAGGAAAAAAATAAATTCCCCCTGTAGAAGAGATTCTTGCTGTTCTTGCTTTGCAGACACGTGGGGGGAGAGGAAACAGACAAAAGTTATCCTACTCACCCCTATCCTCCTCAAGATGGTTTCCCTCCAAACTTCTTGTAGGAGACGTATCTGAAGGTTATGGAACATTCTCAGTAGACCCTAAGAAGTTTTATCAGTGAGTCATAGGGCTTATTGTCCTGCTTCAGAGATACAAATGCAGAATTTATCTTGAAAGAGTTATAAAACATTTCCAATGTTCCCTGTTGTTTGCATGATTGTGCAAGACTGGAATTTTAAAATGCAGTTCTCGTATGTGGTCAGGTTTGAATGGAATACTATGATAGAACTATTCTGTGTAAAAACAGCTATCAGAGTTGAGCTTCAATATAGAAAGAAAGTTCTGAATCAGACCCTGCTATTGCTGATTATGTGGACTCATGAGTTGTTTTAGCTAATGTAATACCTAGCAGCATTTTACAGGTCTGATATCTCATCATTAGGGTTAATTGAATACAAAGGCTTTTTGTAAAGTCTGACGTCAAGTGTTTTCATTGTGGCAAAACTAATAACACTTCACCTTCATTATACTGGTGTGGCCTTAGGAGATAAGTGTTTAGAATGCTGTTATAAATATGTGTTGTTATAATAAGGATAATTACCAGGAGAATTAATATGAATGGAAGCTAGTTATAGAGCCATCAGAAGAACATATTACAAATGTTCAATTAATTAGTATAACTATTTCTAGAGTAGGACTAGTATTAAATATGTGCTTTTGTTTTCCTTCTGCAGTCCCAAATAACAAGGTAAAAATAACTACTTGAGAATTATACACATTACCATTCTAAAATGTTCCTTTCTTGGATTTAGTAATCTGTTTACATAGAAAATACAACAAATTAATTTCTGACACTTTTTAAAATTTATTAGTTCTATATACTAATAACATATTATATATATAGTCTAATGTATTCTATATATATTCTATATTCTACATGTATTCTATATACATGTTTAATTAATGTCTGGAAAACACTTTCGTACCTCACAGGCACTACCTACTGTAGTAGCTACATAAATATTCCTAAACCTTTTCTTCATTAATGTTTATAATTTGCCAAGCTGCAGGAATTTATTGTTAATAATTAATCTTCTTTATGTTACCTAACTGCTAAGTTATGATTATGTTACTAAAGTTACCAAGCTATCAAAGGTGCAGTGGTAAGGAATTAAGTACTAGAGTGGCAAATGTGCAAGCCACTCATGTTAACAATAATTGCAGTCTTTCATTTGCTCTATCTTTGCTATTTCTTTATGGTCAGACTTCATTTAGCAACTGCAGAGAATTATTCAGGCATTCACTTTTTTTCTTAAAGGTACATCACAGTAGATTTAGCCAATGGATATTCCTTGTCTTTATATTACAGGATGGTTATCAGTATGCCTTCTCTGAAATTTTCTTTGTGGGATAAGGAGTGTACAACCTCAATAGCATAAAACTGTTTTCTGCTTTCTGTGCTTATACACAAGTGCCTTTTCTCTTCTACCCTGTCCTATCTGAGTCTCTTTCTAGCTGTTTTGCTCAAAACCACAGCTTCTGCACTTCTTGTTTTCAGCTCTCTTCCCCTTCTCATTCAAATCTACTTGGATACTTTCTGCTCCCGTCTTGCCAAAGAATAGAAAGAGTAACCAGCCAACAGATTTTGGATCTCATCAGCAGCTAACAATGTGAGAAATACAATCTTTAAATATAATGACTGGCTCAATGCCGTTACGATCAATAACAGAATCCTTGGTCCTATTGCAATACAAATAACAGTAAAAAAGGGGAATAATATTATTAAATTATTAAGTGGTTGTAAATAGCAAAATTCTCACATGAATAACTGAATGATATAGACTAATGTTTGTTTAATAATCCTTGTCTTATTTTTTTTCCATTTCATTTCATTTATGGTTCTCAAGTGTAGTGGCAAATCCCCAGCTGATCACATTTAAAATCAATTCCTGTTTGAATAAGTAAAATATTAGGTCCCATGAATATAAAGTTCGGTGACAGAGAAGCACAGACTCTGCTGCTGCTCTTTATTACTGATGCTAATTGCCACTGGCTAGGTAATTGGGGGGAGAGCAGTGAATACTGTCTATCTTGGCTTCAGTAAGGGTTTTGACATTGTCTCCCATAATATCCTTGAAGAGAAGGTGATGAAATATGGCTGGATGGGCGGACAGTGAGATGAATTGAAAAGTAGCTGAACAGCCAGGCCCAGAAGGTGGTGATCAGTGGCACAAAATGTAGTTGGAGGCCAGTAACAAGTGTTATGGAAATACCCAGTACAGGAGAGACATGGAGATATTGGAGAGAGTCCAGCAAAGGGTCACCAAGATGAGTAAGGGACAGAGCACCTCATATGAAGAGAGGATGAGAGAGGTAGGACAGTTCAGCCTAGAGAAGGGAAGGCTTGAGGGGGGATCTTATCAATGTGTATAAATACCTGAAGGGAAGGTGCAAGGAAGACAGAGCCAGGCTCTTTTAAGTGGTGTCCAGTGAGTGACAGGATAGTCCCAATCTGATGGACAGAAGCACTCTGGGGATTCCTCCCTCTTAGCCTTCTACATCACAATAGCGATGCTGAGCACATTTTCCCAGTAGACACACGCATGCGCATGTGCACACACACAGAGTTATTTTTCATGCTCAGCAATTTATTTTCTTCTGTGCAGTAGCTTCTTATGTTCTGCTCAATTAACATAACCTCCAGCCACGTCTGGTTGTTTGTTTGCAACCTTAACACTCAGCGTGTTGTCTTATGCTGAGCTGGCACAATGTGCACTGCAGTTTTGAGTGTTAGTGAAGGATTCTAAGGAATTAATATTGGCATTTTGTACTCTGACATTATATAATCATTCCTGGAGACAGAAGGATGCACTTTCAGCAGCTTCTGATACCTTTCTGGTCATTCCTGCATATCCTGCTCAACCTCTTCTCTAGAACAGGAGTCTGTATCTGCTCTACCTGAAAAGATGCCCAACTAAGATGGTACAATACCTGAGCAGTACGTCAGGCCCACAGAGAGATTCAGGTTTCCTTCCTCATCCTCTTCTCCAGCCAAGAAAGATGACTATTGACTTCCGAAGGCTACTTCTGCAGAGGGCAATAGGCCTTCAGTGCCTATTGCATTGCTTCTGTTTTCAGCAAAACCCTTACTTTTATTTGGCAAAGTCAAGGGTGTTCAACTTTCTTCCAGTGCACAGCCTTTAACTTTGGTTACTCAAAGATCTTGATCTTTGAATGTTATTGGAGTTTAAGTATACACAGGCTTGAACTAGGACACTTCTGAGTAGAGATCAGCGTTGTTTAGAACTCTTTTCACACTAAAGTAAAAACAGTTATTTAACTCTGGTACTCTTAGGATGTGGAAATTCCTGATGTGAAGTTTTGTGGATCATGTTTTCCAGTTAGAAGCTGTTGTTGTCTACCTCTACTTTTTGCATCCTAGCAGAGGTTTTAAACATGCCTCTCATTACTTTTCACTGTGACACGTTTCCAAATTGTGTTTTCTTGAATGAGTAGAAGAGGAACTAACTACACCAAAGGCTATACATGAGACAGACATTCACTTCTGCTGTCGTCTGATCCAATAGATTTCAATTAACCAAACACTTACCCTAAAGTCCTCAGGTATCTGCCCTCAATACACTTGATCCCTTATGTCTGCTCAAACTCTTTTTTCCCCCTTTAACCACTCAAGACTTTTTTTTGTTGTTTTTGTTATTAATTAGACACCCATCTGTGATTTCTTAAATCTTTTACTAAACTTATTTTATTTGAACCAATGAAGCACAACTCTCCTTCTATTCAATCAGTTGTTTTTAATTGATCTAACCAGATGCAATTTCCTAGCCAGTTAGCTAACTTACTCACTTAATGAATCCAGCTGTCTCACAGTCATATTATTGATCATTTTCAGGCCTAAGCGTCTGTTATTCCAAGCATTTTAATGGTCATTTCCAATTGCCTCAGATATCATTACACACAATCATTACACTGTCTTTTTATTAATTTCATCAATCCAAGGCATTTTCACTTCTCTTATCACTCTAACACTCTAACCTGTTCTTCTTTAAAAAGAAGCACCCTTTCATAGCTAGAAATATAAAAGTATTGCTTCTCGTTTCTCAAATCTTTTTTTTTTTTCAGAACACATTGCTGACATAATGCCTAAAACCCCCTTTGCTTAGTAGGGAGCTACTGCATTTCTGTGTTAAAGCAATGCTTCACTCATTTTTCCTTCCAACCATATATGGCTTTACTTACTAACCTATGAATTTTTTCGGGATAGGCACTCTCCCAGTAATAAATTTGAAAAACAACAAGTATTCTTTGATTACTACTGAAGTCCAAAATAATCTAGAGGAATAATGTTCTACTAGCTGAAACACCCCTGAATTTAGGAGACAAGAATACAGACACCTTCTGCTCATGAAGCTCAATTATTCTGATCACTGGGCCATAAAAGAAGATAGAAAAACTAGAAAAATTTAATATCTTTCAGCAGTTTAAGACCAAGACTACCTCACCATAAATCTACTTCAGTCAGTGCTCTCTTATCCAAAGAATGAAAAAAGAAAAATACAGAAGGTACTGCAAGAGTAGATGAAATTGTTATGAATACTCAACCTCACCTACAGAGTCAAAAGGATAAAACAGAGGAATGGATTGCTGAGCGAATCTGGTGTCTTGCATGGAATTGTTTTTCAGGATAGTGGTATTAACAGCATTGCAGTCCCGCATCTCGCTCTTTTGAATGTGCAGTATTAATCCAGGATTAAAGTTAGCATTATTTATTAGAATAATGTAAAACCGAAATCTTCTCTCAGCAGCCACTTGTGTATTGCAAGTAAAGTTTAAACTTAGACTCTACATGTTACTTAGGATCACTTATTTTAATTACCTGAATCATCCTTTTGAACTGCATAGAACTGCAAAGGTACTAGAATTAAACACATTCACTAACTACCATCTAAATCAGAACTTGAGAGCAGTGTCCCACGAACAGAGTGTAGTACTGCATAACTTTATTTAACTGACCACTGGTTATCCAGAATTTCCAAAACAGATGACCAGATTCCTTCCATCTGGTAGCCAGATCTATAACTACCTGGCTTATTTCATGCCATCCAAATCTCTCAAATGACAGAGGATATAATGGAAAAGAAAATAGACCCAGTTCTTTCGTCATTAAGAAATATGTAACAAAGAAGTAGCTTTGTTGCATTTGTTGTAACACTGCTAGTGGTAGAAGAATTACATTGCAAATGCCTTATTTCTGTCAAAGAAACACAGCAGACAGTTCCCAGATTCAAAAATAATCTATAGTTTCTTCTTCGAGAAAGAGCAGCTACTGGCTAGTGCTTACTGCTGCAGATAGTGTAGGTGCTAGATGAGCTGTGGATTAGTAATGCCTTTTTTCAACCTAGTTAATCTTCCGTTCCATAGGGATAATCCAGCAAGGTGCTGAGGACTCTCTGGCATGTGCTGAGTGCTCCAATCATTAGCACAGTACAAATGGATCCTTTCTTCCACAGTGCTTTGCAGATTTGAGCGTTTGCACTTGTGGAAATTCCAAGGCATATCAGTGACATTGTACCCTTCATTACAGCCTTTAAAAGAGTCACTGCCAGACATTGCCCTCCTGTGAGACATTAGAATGACCAAGGAACTCAGAACTTTGTGAAAAAAATATAAACACAATCTATTTATATTAATTCTGGCACAAAATCAAGAAAACATTAGAGCCATTTGCTATGCATTCTTTCTCTTAAGATGAAGGGGAAAAGAGGGAAAATAAGTAAAAATATTAATTGTGCTTAGTTTTCAAAATTTCATTTTTTCCTTCTTTCATTCTTCCTTTTGTTGGCTCCCCACTTTCATCAATTTGAATATAAATTTTAGCTCCGAAAAACTGGAAAGTCTTAAAGTACATATTTTTTTAAAAAAATCCTCCTTTCTTTGAGCATATGCTAAAAAGTATGTGCCTGTGTATGAAAGTTGGCACTGTGATATTAGGTCTCAAAGGTTAAACTAAAAGACTTCTTCAAATAAAAACAAAAATGGAAAGTGATAATAAAAGTATATGTGCAGCATTCTCCTTGTAAACTGCAATTTCAAATAAGACACGCCAAGGGTCAAAACTCTAATGTAATGATTTTTCAGAAAGCCTGTGCATAGAAGAAATTGTGAAGACTTCAGCAAAATCCTGTTGTTCAATCACTGTTGTGAATGCCTAATGTTGATGCTTTAATAAGTGGCTGATTGCAATGTGACATCCTCTAGGTATAAGCTAATACTTTACTTCCAGTTTCATAGTTGCAGTTGACCCTATTAAAGAGCTGTTAATGATTAGTTATCTCTATTAGCATCTGTTGCTGTTAAAGACGACAAGCATGATACTATGAACTGAATATGTCAGTAGCATGCAACCTTCAGCCTTACGCTTCGTAAGGTAAGACGTCATTAAAATACAGATGAGGATTAAACCAGAGACTGATTTTACGAATTGATTAATACAGAAGTACACAATAATTCTTAAAAGAAATATGTCATAACCTAAATAATAGTGAATATATTTATATATTAAATTTCATAGATATGTTCAACAAAGGGAATAGACAGCTGAATATTTTTCTAGGTAAGAGTGGCAGAACAGTGTAGTTATAAAATATGTAAAATGTATTAGTGTTCAATGTTGCTATTTACAACACATATCTATTTCCGTTTCACATGTTAGCCTCTACATTGTGTCCTTCAGTGAATTCAAATGCCAACTGAAGCAAAAGACGTTTGTCTTACTGTACTGGGTCTGGCTGAGGGGGAGCTGCTTTTCCCCAGGCCAGCCTGCCGTGCTCTGTGTCGGTGGCTGGAGGCGGCACCAGTGTCTGGCTGTGGCCGGGCGGTGCCTGCCCAGCCCTGGGGCTGGCTGTCTGTCTGTCTCTCTGTCTGTCTGTCTCCCTCTCCCTCTCTCCAACATCCCCCCCCCACCCCCCCAACATTGTGGGCTGGGGCTGGGCGGCATCTTGGGAGGGGGCGGCCAGGACAGCCGGCCCGGGCTGAGCGGGGCTGTTCCGTACCGTGTGAGCTCTGCTCAGGGATAAAAGCTGGGAGGGAGGAGGCAGCGGGGGGCATTCCTGGTTTGGGACGTTGGTCTGTGTCCTCGGGAGCAGCCGCGGCACGTGCTGGGCCCTGCTGCCCGGGCGGGGGCCGGGCGTCGCTGTGGGGAGAGGTGGGGAGGGGGGTCCCTGTTGTCCTTTCCCTTTTGTTTCCGCACGTGGTCTTTGTTTTATTAAACTGCCTTTGTCCTGACCCAGGAGGTTTCTTTCCACCTCATTCTCTCCCCCTGCCCTGCTAAGGAGGGCAGTGACAGAGCGGCTGGGTGGCACCCGGTGTCCAGCCGGGGTCAAACCACCACACTTACAAACTTTAAATTCCTGGTGTATAGGTCACTCATGTTAACCAACGTTATCTTCTTACTGTTTAAGTCACTCGTCCGCCATTCCAAATTGGCAGTCAAGATTGCCTTGGGTAGAAAGCTCTTCAATATTTGGTGGTATATAATAGCAAACACAACGTTAACAAACTTGTTAAAACCTTGTGGTTAACCTTTCCTGTTAAAAACAATACTGTAAACCCTCTATGGCGACAGGAATTGCATAGCCTTTGCTGACACTAAAACAGGCCATGGTTATTGCTGAAAGCATCTGACCTAACAAAGTTTCATTGGAAATAACAGAACAACTAGGATCCCAAAGAAAAAAAATACGTTTAATATTGTTTTATGGTGGATATTATAACAAAAAGGTCTCAGCAGCCTGTGAGAGTGTACCCTGTTTCCTTTTATTTCTTATTGCACCAGTTTCAGTATTGTCAAATATAAATAATTCCATGGCTCTGTGTTTGAAAACTTTTTGCATTACATCGTATTTAATAAAATATTAAACAGAAAACTGGCAACAAATGCAAATGCAAAATTTGTCCCTACCTCCAAAACAAGGAAAAAAATCAAACTACTGATATTCTTTTCAATGAATTGGTCTCGTCACTGTTTAAGAGAATAATATTTTTTGTATTAGTTACTAGTGCTTGATTTTTCTGAGCTTTAGCAAGAGAACAAAATATGCCAACATAGAAACAAAACCCCACTACATTTTCCCTTCGCAGGAAAGGCTTTATAATTGACAAAGAACAGACTAAAAAATAAAAAAGTGATTCAAAGTGGACTCATAACTGCAGTGTAACTCTAAAAATGCATTGCACAAAATCTAATAAAACAAATACATACTTACAGAAATTCAAATATTAATTTGCATTTTTAAATTAATGCTGTTGTGTCATTTTTAAACTGCTTTGTGTTTCCTTTCACAAATTTTCCAATGATTTCTTTTGCTGGAAAATGTTCACCAAGTGAACTTAAAACTGTTGCAATTGTTTGTGGAAACTTAATTTCGAACACCAAAGTAGAAAATAAGTGCAATAGAATAATTTGTATGCTATATAATAATGGAAAAGGAAAAAGTTATGTTGTTTACGTACTAATGACACTATATAAAAGTGATGCTTATTATTTCACAAAACAAAATGTTAAGGAAGAACAGAACAGAGTCAAATAATTTATCCTGATTTCACAGATATTTCACAGATGGAGATGATATTGGTAAATTTTTTAATAGTTAATCAAAATTTATAAGTTTGCCTTTCATTAAAAAAAAATTAAATCAGCTATTCATAGTACAGTCTAATGGCTATTTATTTCAGAATATTCACCCAAATGCGCATGAAAGCTCTTCACAGCAGGACAGCCAGCAGTTTCTTATATTGATGTAGAGAACAAGAACATTTTTACCAGCTTCTGAGTTTTCATTCCTTTTTCCTTCTTCCTTTTCTTATTTTTAACATTTCTTCCAGAAGTCAATAAATCATGTTGTCCTAGAAAACATACGGTTTGTCTTTATACCTCACCTGTTGCCTGTCTGAATATAGCATAAGCACATTATACTCTCTTCTCACAGAGCTTGTAGAAACACTGCAAGAAGCTCTCTTTTTTTTCATTTTGGGAAAAAAAGCATGAAAGTTGGTATGAAAACGCCATTGTAAGATTTCCAAATATGTTTCTTTCTGCTTGCTTTGATTGTTGATAACTTTCTGTCCATCATTAAGATCACAGAAAATTATGACAAGGGATTTCAGAACATTTTCAAGAAAAAAGTAAGTTTTGAAGAGTACTTATTTCCTTAATTGAAAAACTGATACAAATGAAAATTTTTTATTTTTTTTTTTTATTTAATGTTAATTCCAATTAATGTTTTTCTGAATAGCACAATGAGAAGTGTCGTAGTGGAAAAATGTATAGAGCAGTTACCTAAGTGTCTCAGTTATTCATCTCACAGTACAAGCAATTTCATGTTGTTTTAAGGTTTGAATTACTAATATGAAGACTAATGTCAGCTATGTTAGTTTTCTGAAGAATTTATTGCTCAGATAATACCTATGAGGCATTTTCATGAATTCTAAGAAGCAAATTTCCCTCAGTTTTTGTCTTTTCAAAGTGTTATAACTGGACATACTTATCCAAGTTATCATTCCATCTCCAATTCTAATGGGCATGGGATCCCTGGTATGGGTGTAATCCACCAGTTTTTAATGCTATTGAAAGACTCACCATTAGTGGAAGTGTCATTGGATCTAGTAATGACGTACTTCTAATTTCTGGCACTAAATGTATTGCAGGCTGGAATTTTGGTCTATTCACTTTTTAATGACTGGCTGAAGCTTTGTTGCATACATCTAAGTAAAGTGTACAGAAACTGATCATACTGATGATGTTTCAGTTAAGTAGTAAAACTGTATACTAAACCACATGTATGTGTGGGAAGATAAAATCCATATTCAAAGTTAAATGTCTTAACCGGTTTCCTTAGGAAATTTAGTAATTAATTCTTCCAGGGCTACAACTGACAAAAGAAGTAGAGGGACTTCAGGGACCTAAGGCTAATCCTGTAATCTTGAAAATGTCTACTGACTTAATGCCTGACTGTGGAGGTGTATAAACTCCACAATATCGGTGATATTGTAAGTACCCAACGTGCTAAAAGGGTCTCCTTCTGTGTCTGCACAGCACTGATTTCATGTTGACAAGACTAGGAAATTTCTGTTTGTCTCATAGCCAAATCTGTTCTTTGTGTAGAAAGACATCCCATTAAGTCTCAAGTTCAAGTAGGCTTTTTCTGAAATTGCCTGATACATACTTTTAAGACAGGCACATAAATTAAGCATCTCTGGTCACCTGTTTTCTTGAAGTGAGTAGTTACTCAATGCTATCAAAGACATACAAGACTTTCAAATATTAGTCTCTCATATTTCTGTTACAATCTAAAGCAGAGTGAAAAGAAAAACAAACAACCAAAGCCCAAACAAAACCAGTCCCTTTGTTTCAAATATTCTTGAAATATTTGACTATTCAAAATCCAGTGTTCCCCATCTGCTATTTCTCTTAATAAATGACAATTTTATGTGGCTGGGATTGGTTTCATGAAGAACTCTTGTGCTAACATGCTGCGTGACCATCAGGTATCTTGTCTGACTGTTGAAGTATATGTGAAACAAAGACAGCAGCGTTTCTCTTCAGCCCTTTAGCTTTCTTCGGGTATTCATTGTTTGTTTCTTTGTTTTTTGTCCACAACAAACTTCTTTCAATTTTTGACATTTCTATTTACCACCCTATTTTGTCCAAGACAAAGGATCTTTACAGTATGCTTAGCTTCCTTTTTTGTTTCTTTTTTGCACAACATAACCTCCAATTATTTCTAATTAAAAGAAAAAGCCATTGCTACCTCGTCTATGTGCAGTTTGATTTCTTCTGTTGTTATATTTCACCTTATATTCAGTTAGTGTAATTTTTCTGTTTTAGCTGCTTTGGTTACTTTATTTTCAGGATATCTCTTTTAAACTAATCTGTCCACCTATGAAATTCATTGAGTGAGACTGTCTTTCTAAGATGGAAGTCAGTTTTTAATAGTAATTTAAAAACTTGTTTTAGAGTTTACAGATGTCTTAATTAGAAAATAAATCTGGTAGTGGCAAAAGTAATGGAATCCCTTATGAAACTGCATTTGAAAATGCCAAAAGTTCAGTGGATTAGAGATGCCATTTGCAAGATCCATTTGGAAGACCTGAATTTCATGGTTTTTTTGGTTGTCTGACTAGCAGGAGCTGGGAGATTTTCATACATTAATAAAAAAACTTTGTTCGTGGCCTTGGAAAGGAGTTCAGCCCATTCTTCTGTTCCAGAAGAACAGAAATTATCCCAGGAAACCATAGCTTGTATGTAAGGCAGGGAAATAAGGTTTTCTAGTAGTGATGCACAGATGCAAAAGGAGTTTCCTGAGGAAAATCAATGTGTGCATTTGCCTGCATGTATCTGCTTTAAATGAAAAGAAATAAACAAAACCCCAAAGAACAATTCTCAGGCTGGTTTTACAAGGCAATTTTGAAAACAAATCTGAAGAAACTTGTGTACACTGAGACTAGACAAATAAGTTTGAATATATGATGATGACCTTTCTAAGCTATAAATTTTTTTAGAGCAACAATGATCGTTTATTTGGTTTCTTCAGATATGCTCCTTAAAACTGGTAAATTTGTAAATCATTATTAAAGTTCTGATCACAAACGGAAGCATAAAAAGTTGAAGTTGATGCAGTTTTTTAAAAGGACTTTTACTCCACAATGAAGAACGTTTGGTCATAGCTATGTGGAAATGGATGCAGTTGAAATAGATATGTTGCATATGTTAGATGGCTTCCTCCTGCTTCCTCCATAGTTCTACTTAGTCACCCTGGGCAACTTCAACATATTTGTGCCTCAGCTCTTCACCAATGAAATGGGGACTGTTGCTCTTCTTTTAAATACTGTGGAGTAGAAATGTACTCTCAGTTGTATGCATAAATTGCAAGCTACCATATAGTACTTAGATACTTAAAGTACATTTGTGGGGGAATAAAGATATTTGAAACCAAGCAAGTGATCTGTCAGTCCCTTCTTAACCACATACATGTTTCAATGCAGAAAATTGCTTGAGGTTCTATTCCTGAGAGCAGTTAAAAGGTGAGTGTCCCTTCATCTTTTCCCATTGCAGCCTTCTCTCATATTTTGTCAATAATGTAGGGGCTGCTCCACTCCTTATTGGAAATTAGCCAAAGAAATAAGAAAGTATTAGAAGCACACTAAAGGATATTTTAGCTTGGTTTCTCTCTCCCTTTTCTATTGAAACAAAAAGTGCAGAAAAATAATTAGCTTTGCAGTCTCCACTCCTCCGGAGTGCCTGGTGGCAGAGCTGAGGGAGGAGGTGGAAAGGTTAAGGAGCATCAGGGAGTGTGAGAGGGAGATAGATTGGTGGAGCCGCACCCTGCCCTCCCTGAGGCCAAGGCAGCAGGCGGAGGCTCCACCAGCGGCAGAGGGTCCCCTCACCTCTTGCCACCAAGCGGAAAGAGGGGACCCAAGAGACGAGGGGGAATGGAAACAGGTCCCTGCTCGGGGCGGCAGGCGAATCCCTGCCCGGCCTCTCTCACCTTCCCAGCTGCCCCTACACAACAGGTATGGGGCTCTGGAGCTTGGGGGCCAGGAAGACAAGGACACGGGCGAAGATTCATCTGGGGGGTTGCCTAGGGGGAGTCGGTCAGCCCCACGCATTAGGACTGCCTCCGTTAAGAAGA
>WAAD01000587.1:0-11997 GCA_013389945.1 Fregata magnificens | reverse complement strand
ACTGATGCCAGGTCATGCACATTACGAATCTTGTTCTTTGCCACACTCCATCCGCCCTTGAAATAGTGAGCTGAGAAATAAGAACAAATGACTCTGCAGCTGAGTGTTTTGAGCCAACTTTGGAAAAAGGGAATATAATTCACTTAAGTTGTCGTGTGGATGAAACTCTTAGCAGGTATATTTAACTAGAAGCAACAGCAAGTGAGCAATATCAAGATGCACAGGAAGCCTGCCCTCTNAAGAAGCTTGCAGGCAGCTATAGACAAAAGCAAAATAGGGAGTAGACAGTGTGGGGGCAGTGAAATACCTGTGGCTCTTCTGCCTTCTTGCCTATGGTGTAGTCCAGGAAATGCATGGGCATACATAAAACCATCACGTGCTGACACCACCCTTTCCAACTCCAGCATGGCAGCAAGCGTAACTGGCCTCTCCATTGCTCATCATGCAAGAGCAACCAGTTCTAGGCTGTCTTTAGATCTGGATCTTTGGGGATCCTTTTGGGCAGCAAAATTAAGTTATGCCTACACATCAGCTGATAGTAAAAAAAAAAAAAAAAGTTTTTTGTTTTTTGGGGTTTTTTTTCATTATGAAAGGGTTGGATATCCTTAGTCTGAGCAAAGTATACCCAGTGTTGCTGACTAACTTAATGATGACCTTTCCTGCAGTGCCTAAAAAGCGATACAGAGAAGAGACCTTTGGCACACTGCAGCTGAAGCAGCAGAGACACAAATGGCTTTCGCTGTGTCCGTAGGTCAGAAGTCTGCATTGTGATGGCAAGAAAGATTAAAAAAATTAAGTTTCCTGTTTCGTTGGAAATGTAGAGGGAGACAATGAATTGAAAGGCTGTGCAAGAGTGGTGCTCTCTCCAGAGAGGATCACCAGCTGAAAGGCATGCTGATCAATCCATTTACACGGACAGCAGAACTGTCTGCTTCTCCACAAATAACGTAAGCTATAAAATAAGAGCCTTAGACAAGGTGCATGTAACTGTCATCAGAAACAGAGAAAGTACCTCCAGTACCATTCACAAATGAAAATGGAATTATGCAGTTTTGCCTGAATTCTGTGGTACTTATTCTCCTGCTGCTTTGGTAGTAGGAACAGTCAGGTTATGGCTGTGGTTACACTCCATTTTTCTTACAGCTTTGCACCTTCAGATGTCGTCGAAGAAGGCTCACTGAAGTGAGCAGAGCAGTCCTGACCAAGGCAGTACACGGCACTCCATTGTTGCAGTCTTCACTACAATTGCCTTAATACAAAGTCCAGATCTATCGTGTCACAGAGCCAGAGTATTTTTTTTAGATGTGAAAATGCTCACATAAATGTGCTATTAACAAATGCATACCTTTTTTTTTATTTTTTATTATTATTTCATTGACTTCTTTACTACAGACACTAGAGGATTCTTGTTTTGGCTAGGACAGATAAGCAGACATATTGTCACACTTTGTGAATCTTTATGTAAAATGTGAGACATGCCATTTTTAAACTTCCTGTTATATTTACCACAGCTCTTATTTCTTCAAACTCTGCTAAGAAATAAAGTGGTATGGCATTCAGCACTACTGAATTCACCATAGCTCTCCTTGAGCTGGAAGCAAATGCCAGAAAAGTGCCACATCAGGGACTGGCCCTAAGTGCAAGTATGCTAGCGCTGCTTCTGGTAATATTATAGCAAATTTATTCCACAAATCAGAATGTATGTGGATGCACAGTATGAAAGAAGAAAAGGCCGTAGACGCTTCATGATGATCTTATCCAGCCTCTGACTATTCAGTGAAACATACTTTTTGCTCTTGGAATTCTTACTGCTTGTTTTTGCTGTCCAAAGAGCATGATCCTTCTTTTTGCTTAAAGAACCTGTTGTCCGAACCACATTTTCAAGGGTATCCAAAAACATGCTTGGGATACCAAGTTGGAAACCTCATGCTACATACATGCTGAATAATGCACAATTATGTGAGTAAGACACAATTTTAGAAGAACCTGAATGTAAATCTGAATCTTGAGATGAGGCTTTCACTAGAGAGACAGACTGGTAATACTGAATTTCAACATTACGTATCTTGTTCACAAATTACAAATGGACTTTTCTGAATTTTTATCTTTTGGTTTCTTTACTAATTTTTATCTCCATGGAATCAAAACAGCGTCCAGAAGAGAGATAAAACAGACATAAAAAATAGACATTAAAACATCTGTGCTGACACATGACTCTGAACACACTTGGGAATATCCTGGAAAGGTGATTAGGACAAGAACTACCTTCTATAATAACAGCCTGTTTTAAGGTACCTGAAGATCCTTAAGGAACCCTTAATTATTTTTTAGGAAAGGCAGATGCTTGAACCTGTAAGCTGGTTGACTTGAAATCTCTGGCTGACATTCAAAAATTTCATGGGTTTATTCTCTGGGAGATGTTTGTATTATAGCAACCAAGCTGAACATAGCAATACATTTTCTAATGTCTTAATTGATCATGGTCTTAATTCTTGAAAAGAAACCACCAAAAAAATTGGCAAATGTAATTAGTGCGGAGAGTAGATTTATCTCAAATATTTACAGAGGTTCTTCCAAACCCTGAAGCAAAGCATTTGGACTGTGGGAGCATGCAAACTTGTGATATTATGCCCCTTGCCTTAAGCCAAACTTCAGAATACACACTCTTTCCCCCTGCCCCCTTTAAAACACACAATTTTCACATAATTTTGACAGGCACGATGTTAACATTTCAAGGAGTGGGAAAACTAAACACCATAGTCCTGCATATGCCTGTTCCATTTTGTAAGTTACTGCCAAGTGCTTCCCACAAGACCAATAAAATAAAAATAGTACTATCACCAGCAATACTGAAAAAAAAGCTTTACTCCACCAAATAATTTCTCTCTACATCACTTCTTTAGTCAAATATACTATGGGTAGTATTACAGAAGTATTTACTATGCCCTGACTTCCTGTCATAGCTACTGTACTCACAGAAGTGTACTAATTACCACATCTGTGAATACGGATCCCCTTTCCACTCGGAAGCGGTGAATTTATTGAACACCCGAATATGAAAAAACACCTGCCACTGACGTTTCACGCGACTAGTCACATCTGCATCGCTTTGAACTAACAGCTCCACCTGGTGTTCTCCTGCATCATCGCTACTTAATCCGTACCGTGGTACGTTACCTTATTTTTAAGCCAGGATCCTGTTTATGCTGGGCACTGGGCAAGCCGCGCTCGAGAAGATGGCGGCAGGCCTGCTGGCCTAGCTGCAGGGCCGGCGGGCAGGCAGAAGGCAAAGAGAGGAGCAGGGGGAAGGGGACGGGGTCTTTCCTCACGGCGGCCCGGCCTTTCCAGGGCTCCGGGGTGACTCTACACAAACGGGAACTGCTACGGAGGATCCCGAAGTGGACCGAGACGACTTCGCCACGGCACGGCACCCACCGTCGGCGCCGGAGGGAGGAGGCGGAAGGAAAAGCGCAACGCCCGTCGTCTTCCGCGCGGCGCTTTACGGCACGCTGCTTCGGCACTGTCGCGCGGCAGCGGCCAGCCGGACCAATGGGGAGCCGCGTCNGCCTGGTCTGGGGATCCCTGGGGAGCGGGAGCGGGGCCGGGGCCTCGGCCGCCCAGGCCCGGTGAGCCGTGGTCTTGCCTAGCTGAGCCTCTGTGCTGACCGGCCTGTGGGCGACCTCCTCTGGTCCCTCGCCGCCCACCTAGGGACGGGCGACCGCCACTGAGAAGGGTCTAGCTCTGTCAAGTGTGTTAACCCGTGTTCAGGGAGGCACAGGCTGTCTTTTCCTCACGTCGTCAGCAAGGGAGCAACGGTCGTCCGGTAATGCTCTCTCTTGCTCCCTTTCCAGTGTTGCCACAATGGAAGCCAAGGGTAAAAAGAAGTTCGTGGGGAAGAGTGGAAAAGCACCTTCTGGAAAAGGGCCACACGGGAAAAGAAAATTTAAAAAAGGTAACGGTAAGAAGGCAAAGGGTCCATAATAGGTGTCCTGGGTGAGTGATTACTGTGGTGCACGGGCATACTCAAACTTCATTTTTCATCCTGGTAAACTTATGTCATGAAATTGCTAGCTTGGTAGATGAGCGAAGAGCAGTGGGTGTTGTCTGTATGGACTACTGTAACGCTTTTGACAGTGTCTCACATACAATTGTAGCAGAGGTGCTGATGAATTATGGGCTAGATGAGCAGATGGTGAGGTAGATTGAAAACTGGCTGAATGGCTGGGCCCAGAGAGTGGTAATCAGTGGCACAAAATCTAGTTGGAAGCTGGTAACTAGCAGTGTACCCCAGCAGTCAATACCGGGTGTAGTCCTGTTCAACGGCTTCATTGATGATCTGGAGGATGGGGCAGTGTACCATCAGCAAGTTTACTGGTGACTGGGAGGAGTGCCTGATACACCAGAGCATTGTGCTGCCCTCCAGAGGGACGTCAACAGGCTGGTGAAATGGGCTGACAGAAACCTTATGAAGCTCAGCAAGGAGAAGTCAAAAGTACTGCACCTGCAGGGGAACAACTCCATGTGCTAGTACATGCTGGGGGAAAGCAGTTTTGCAGAAAAGGCCCTGGGGCTCCTGGTGATCACAAAGTTGAGCATGAGCTGGCAATGTGCCCTTGTGGCAAAGGCGGCTAATTGGATCCTGGGCTGCATTAGGAGGAGTGCTGCCAACAGGTTGAGGGAGGTGATCCTTGCCCTCTCCTCAGCAGTGGTGAGGCCCCACCTGGAGTGCCGTGTCCAGTTCTGGGCTCCCCAGTACAAGAGAGGCATGGACCTACTGGAGAGAGTCCAGTGAAGGGCCAGTAAGATGTTGAAGGCCCTGGACCATCTCTACTATGAGGAAAGGCTGAGAGAGCTGGACAGTTCAGCCTGGAGAAGAGAAGGCTGAGGGGGATTTTGTCAACGTATACAAATACCTGATGGAAGGGTACAAAGACAGAGCCAGGCTCTTCTCAATGGTGCCCAGTGACGGGACCAGAGGCAGTGGGCACAAACTGAAACACAGGAGGTTCCCTGTGAACACAAGGAAGGACTTCTTTACTGTGAGGGTGACCAAGCACTGGCACAGGTTGCCCAGGGAGATGGTAGAGTCTCTCACCTTGGAGATAGTCAAAAGCCTCCCGAACATGGTCCCAGGCAACCAGCTTTGGTTGGCCCTGCATGAGTTGGGCCAGATGCCCTCCAGAGGTCTCTTCCAACCTCAGTCATTCTATGATTCTATCTTGAATTCAAAACTATACTAACTCTATGATCAAATAACCTGGAAAAAGTAAAGCTGAAATGCTTTAAATAGATTGTTTTGCAAGCCCTTCAGCTCTATTTGATTGACCTAAAATACCCTTTTAATTAAAAATTTGAAGTTGATAACTTTTTGATTCTAGCGTTTGCTTTCCCTCATTAAGAAAAATTTTATTTGAGAGTTGAAGCTAGGGTGTGTGAACTGCTGTGGGTTAGGATTGAGAAGATACCTTTTAGTGATTGCTCTCTTCTGCTTAAAACAGATGATGTCAAAACAGATCTGACCATAAACTGTGAAGAGATGATTTGGGGATTGATGACTTTGATGTCAGGGGTGGTGAAATTCTTAATTTAGAGTAATCCTTTTTATGCCTGGGCCGATATACTGCTGCCCAGAAAGTAATGCCTGGGCAAAACTTCCCTAGGGAAAACTGGGACACCCAGGGACTGCAATGAAAACACTGGCTTTAAGAAGCGTGTAAGAATTATTATTATTATTATGTATGTAATTATTATTACAAAGTAGTTTAATCCTTGTTACAATAATAGTTTGGTTTTTTGAAGCAACATTAGTTCTAGGATAACATTTGCATTTCTGTTTTGTTGGTTAATAGATTCGGGTCCACCAAAGAAACTTCTTACCCAAGGAGATGAGGGGGGAAAGCCTAAATCCATTTCCAAGAAATTTGTGAAAGGACAGTTAAGACCTGGAAGAGCTAGTGTCAAGCAATTCAAGAATAAACTGCAATCAGAAAAGCTTGCAAAGAAGAGGAAGCTCCAGGATGGTGAAGAGGGAGGTGAGCAGACTTTTAAGCCTGGATATCAGTGGAAACTAGGTTTTGGGAAACACGTTGTTCATTTAGGTCTTGCTCTTTCCCCCTGCCTTGTTATCACCTTTGGAAATTGGCTGAATGACTCCAAGTTTACTTCATGTTTAATCTGTGCTGTGGAAAAATTTACTTCACCTGACTAAGCTTGAGGCCAAAGTCATGAGAATCAACCGTTACGAATGTTCTTGGAAGTCAAAAGTAAAGATGCAGTAGCAAATCTAAATAATTGGTATGCCATCGTAAAGCTATGATTATTTTAATGACGATGTTAAGTGGCTAGCTTGAAGCTGGCTGTTTTCACACAAGTTTGGAAAATACAGAATTTTTCATGGACCATTTTAGAAATTTAATCTTCTGTTCTAAAAGTACTGGCTATAGGATTTGAAACACAAAAAAATTCATGAAACGAAGTTGATTATCCTTTATATTGTTTTTTTCTGTGGTCCAAACTATCTAGACACCTTTTTTAAAAAAAAAAAAAAAAAAGACATCATCGGTGTTATCACTGCTTTTTACATTTTACAGCTTATTTTTGTGTTTATACAGAGAGGCTAAATGTCTGGTTTTATCACTGTTTAAATGGATTTCTTTTTTAACTTTGTTTCTGGTACATGAGAACTTTGTGTTGTTCCTTTCTCTGCTGTGAAGCAAAACTCTACTGCAACAATTAAACAGCCCTGTAAAATGAGAAGTGGAGTCTTATGTGAGGGATTCTGAAGTTCTGCAGAAAAGTGTTAGTTATTTGAAGGACAGTAGAGGGTGTTGAGTATTTGTTGCTGTTGTTGCATGTTTGCAGAATGGCCTCACACGGAATATGCACTAGATATTTGGAAATTTAATGGCAACAGAATATTCATATTAAGCTGCTTTAAAAAAGAAATCAAAACACAATCACAGACCTTTGTTTATAAGAATAACTGAAAGCTGCTGTGTATTGCACAGTGGCACTGCTCTCAAAGCAAAGTATTACTGGTTTTGCTTGTCACTGTTACTTTAGGAGAGCGATAGAAAAAATTGGTAATACGCTTTGTAAAAACAGAGCATGGTGGGTCAGACAGTTAAGTGCATGCTGCTAAATACCAACAAGCAGTTCTTTAAGGTCTAAAAATTTAAAGCTGGGTCTTTGATGTTCCATACAGAAGTAATAGTTAGCATGACTGACTTCTGTGAAACCATGTAATATAAGCAGAGTATAGCTGCTGTGTAGTAAAATCCCATGCGTAAGGAATTTGACTGAATAAAAAGAAAGCATGTAAAAAGGCTTTATTTTTTTCCTTTCTCTGAGATTTCAGTTATGTATCTTTGAGTTTGGGTTCTTCTTTTGAGGGATGGAAAAGGTATGTGTGAGTACAGGATGAACTAAAAAGGGAGAATTACCTGGGGCAGTCATAGGCTGCTAGGTGCATTTTGAATCAATTTTCAAGCTATTAAGAGGTTTGCAATGCATCCTTTGAAATTAACTCTATCCCAGCCAAAACCAGCACACAGAGCTTTGAGGAAAAAAATTTACGCTTTCATATTAGCTAGCTGGGTAACTGCAGGCAAAGCTCCTGAACTGTTAGCAATTCAAGTCACAGAGCTGCCACAGTTTATACTGGTAAAAGATTCCATTGCTCCTCTTTTGTTGACTACAAAAAATGTATTTATTTTTGTCTTCAGGGTCAGACTCTAAGAAGCCGAAGTGGAATGACTTCAAAAAGAAAAGGAAGGAGTTAAAGCAAACCAGGCAACTTAATGACAAAAGTAATTATGACATAATTGTAAAATCAAAGCAAATATGGGAAAGTGTGAGAAGGTAATAATGATAGTTTGTTTTCTTTCACTCAGTTGGCTTTTAGTTATAAGTTGCAAGAAGACTCTCTTTCTCCTCTTGTAATTATATGAAACTATATTTCCACAGTGAAACTCAATGCGTGAATAATAACATTACGTGCAATTCTGTAGGTGGCTCAAGCAGAGAGTGGTGATGCGTGGTGCTAGAAATATCTGGATTGAGCTCACTTGTATTTTAGGCTAAAATTTTTGAGTAAATGCTTAAGGAGTTGTCTTATTTTTGAATCCTGGAGCATAGAGCATGTACTGATTCAGCCTGATCTTGCAGTGGGATCACTGCATGAGTTTTTTGTGGAGGTTTGTATATTCTCCCTGGGCAGGTGTAATTCTAGAACTGGGGCCCCCCATTAGAAGGAGGAGTTAATTTTACTTGCCCTAAGTGTCTGCTTTGCAGTTTTGGCCGTAAGATGCTTACAGATCCTTGGATCTGTAAACAACTCTGGTTGCAGATTTGAGTTTATGTTGAAGTGTGGAAATCTGCTTTGGTTTCTAGAAACTGAAACTGCTTAATTACATTTATCTACAGGTTTAATGAATGACAATGTAAATTTGGATTAGCAGGAGCTAACTTTATTTTGTACTGTCTTGTTTCTTAATTTGTAGATATAAGTGAATCATACTACAAAAAAGCTGCTTCCTCAATTAAGATTGTTTTTCTTTTTTTTTCTTGTAGGAAGAAATGTGATAAGGAGAAGCGAGAAAAGCTAATGAATGAACTACAGAAGCTTCTTCATGGAAAGATTAAAAGTGTAAGAAAAACTAATGCCATAGTGCAAAAAGTAACAAAAGCTTCTTTAAAGAACGGTGAAATATGAATGAACTTTTAGTAATACAGTACTAACCTGTTCTTCCAAATGCAACGGGGAATTTTTTTAAACTATGAGTAAAAAAGAACAAAAACAGGGTTGAAAGGCTGCTTTTGGCACCTGGATTTCAGGACAGTAGTCCTGGAATGCTTCGTCTATCAGCTGGCTATTATAAGGCTGTCTGTTTTGCCAAGCAGCTTTAGTCCAGTGAAATTCTGTATTAACTGAAGTTCAGAAACAGCCAGTCAGAGTTTTGATTAATTACAGTTGTTGCTTTGCAACTTTCTTTTAGAGAAGTTTATGTCCTGATACTATACTAAACAGTCTTTCTGCTTAATACTTGAAATGTGTAAATTTGTAGTGAAATACATGTTGGATTTTAAAGTGATTCTTGGTATTCCATGCCGAAGTGGAACTGTAGTATCACACTCACTCTGAAATTACAAAGAACATGAGAGAAAATGAGATACCATTTCATGCTTCTCTTTCAGTATTAAAACCTTGATGCATGTACTTAATTGTCAGCAGCTGCAAGTATTGTCTATATTTTGTTTGATAGAGTACTTAGAAAGCAGTAAAAAACCTTAAAACTTAATTTGTTATAAACAGGTAGCTACTTTTATAATTGGCATTATATGCTACATGTGGCATAAAACTAGATCGGAGAGCAAGTACATTAAAATAAGTTTGGTCCATAATGCTGTTTGAACAGCCTAGGATAATGAAATATCTCTGTCCTGTAGCTGGCGTTTGCACATGATTCAACTCGAGTGATCCAGTGCTTCATTCAGTATGGTAATGAGAAGCAAAGGCAAGAGACATTTGAAGAACTGAAAGGTACTTTCGTCCCATTTACGTTTTACCTATATGCTTCTGTATTGTTGCTAGGATGCATTAAAACAAGCGATATTATTTTCTCTTGAATATTTTTAACTTCCTGCTGAAATGATGCGTCGTTCCTAGTGAGCTCTTAAAACTTATTTAAATAATGGCATCTTGTTTTGTAGAGTTAATGTAGTGAAAAATTAAACCAGCTGAATGTTTTTCCCTTCTTCTAGATAGCCTAGTAGAGTTGAGCAAGTCAAAATATTCCAGAAATATTGTGAAGAAGTTTCTTATGTATGGGTGAGTATGAAGTGAATTTGCTTAGCTGTGTTGCATTACTTCATTTCCAGTGTGAATGCTGCTCTTAATCTATAGTGCATTGATCGTGAATAAAAAAGTATGTCTCTGGAAATGTCTTTATAATAGTGACGAGACAGGAGAGTGTCTGGTGTTGCTAACAGCAGTTTTCCTTTTGCAAAAAGTAAAGCTAAAGCTATACACAATGAGGAGAACATATGCCAAAAAAAGCTGAAATATATGCTCAGAGCAGATCTTTCCCTCAAAATGCCTTATGATTTCTCCAGATTCCTGGCTTTCTTGCCATATTTTCATAAATGCCATAAGGCTAGTCCAGATGCATACATTTCCTGGTTTCTGTGCTAATACTTACCACCTGAATGTGCTTCCAAAAATAAAACTTGATAGGTCAGCTTATCCCTAAAGTTTTAACTCTTGCTATCTCTCTTTCCCTGTGAAACAGGACAAAACCACAAGTTGCAGAAATAATAAAAAGTTTTAAAGGCCATGTGAAAAAAATGCTCCGTCATGCCGAAGCATCTGCTGTAGTGGAATATGCATATAACGACAAAGCCATTCTGGAGCAGAGGAATATGCTGACAGAAGAACTATATGGGAACACTTTCCAGGTTTACAAGGTGACGTTTCAATACTTTCTAGTCTAAGGCGTTTTAGGATCTAAGGTATTGTGTTAGTAATACCTTACCTATCTTACCTACTATTTCTTTTGATTAAATTTCTTTCTGTCAGCTGTCCAATTGTAGTCTAGTTTAGCATGTTTAAATGTTATGATTACTTACACATTTCTATTGTAGACTAAATTGTTGTGGTTTTTTTCAGTTTGAACTATGTAAAATATATTATGCTCATGTATGAGTTTGCTCTGCTCAGCAAAGACAGTCTAATATCATACAGTTGCAGTTATCGTAGCGTCATAGTGTCTAGCCTGAAGTGGTCATCCTTGCTGAGATAAGATTTGGGCTTAATTCTGCATTAATGTTGCAGATGGCTTTTGTGTCAGAACTGCCTTATGTCTCGTGAGAACTGTGCGGGCAGAATGTGCCTGTATCTATATACAGTATGCCATTTAGGCATTTCTTCTCCCGTGGAGACTACAGGACTTGAGTCCAAGCTCTCTTGAAACCATTTAGATGTAGATCCTCACCAGGCAGTGCAAACCTTTTTAAAAAGTACAACCTCCTTTCTTTTGACTTCTGTTTTTCCTTCTTTCTTGCTGACTTGGAAAGTTGGTTTCTGTTAGAGGCACCAATAGTTTTATTTGCTACAAAGTACAAAACTGTTTTATGCAATTATTAACTACACTAGAGTGACTTTTGCACCCCGGTGTATAACACAGGACACTGTTACCCAAGATTTCTGTTAAAATTATGTAAGAAATCAACAGGTCATTTGTGAACCGTATTGCTATTTTTTTCTTTACAGGTTATTATAAGTTTTAGTAAAGCATTTTGCAACACTGTAATAGAAAGGTGTTTTTGCTGTGTTTGTGGGCTGTAATTTGTACTGGGAGTAAAATGGCCTCTGAAATCAAGTGCGGTGTTAGCTTCCATCATTCTAGCGTTCTTGGCATGAATCCTTCAAGTAGTCTTACAATGCGGTGCAAACCTGAGACTCAACAGTATGTAGGTTTGTAAGAAATTACGATGTAATCTTTAGCGAGGCCTGGAATTTCTTGGAGTTTTGAAATGTGTGGTTCACTTTTCCCCCTCCTGCCTCCTACTCTCCACCCCTGCTTACCCCCCAGCAGGGATGGTTAGAAATACATTTCTTCTAATTTTCTGTCTAGTCAGACTGTTCTTCTAACAACAGATTCTTTTACAAGAGTTACCAGTGTAATTGTTTAGATGAGATACCAGGAAGTACTTCTGTATTTAAGGTATATGGTACATATTCCTCCTCTGCTGTTCTTGAACTGNCTGACCATAACTGGCAAAAAACAGTTCAGACCATAGAAGTAGCTTTTGTTTGCTAATGATGGATATTCAATTTGTGGAAACTTAAGTGTACAGCTTCTGGCATACTCCCAAGTAGATAAGGTTTTTATTTTTAAAATTGTAGAACCTGTTAGTTTTGCAGAAAATGCATTTTGTTTGTGATATTGTTCACGAATTTTGATTGAAAAGGGACCAAAGGTTATAGTTTTCTATGAA
>WAAD01000586.1:27896-50795 GCA_013389945.1 Fregata magnificens | reverse complement strand
GCTGGAGCATGTCCAGAGAAGGGCAACGAAGTTGGGGGNGGAAAAATTTCTTTACTGAAAGAGTGGTTAAACATTGGAACAGGCTGCCCAGAGTGGTAGTGGAGTCCCCATCCCTGGAGGCATTCAAAAAACGTGTAGACGTGGCACTCCAGGGCATGGTGGCGTTGGGTTGATGGTTGGACTTGATGATCTTAGAGGTCTTTTCCAACCATAACGATTCTATGATTTTCTTAACGCTAATATGAAGTATTTGTTCAAACAGAAATGAGACGTCTAAAATTACGTGTGGGAGAAGTCATTTCCTTATAGTGGAGTACCGCTAAAACCAACATGAATTCCCTCCTGCACTGGTCAGAACAACTGTCAAACTACACAGTGCCTGGGCCAGCCCTCTGGCCCTGAGGCCTAATGTGCTGGTTTTGGCTGGGATAGAGTTAATTTTCTTCATAGTAGCTAGTATGGGGCTATGTTTTGGATTNGGGGGAAGGGGAACAGATCTCCCAGCTAACCTGAACAGTGATCTCCAGTAAAAAGATAAACCCTATCGCTCATTTAACAGCAAAATAAGGACATTACCATCATAAATCATGTCCAGACTGGACCAGAAGTTTAGCAAAATCAGATCGCAACCTCTATCCAAAATGATGTTCATCACTTTCAACAGGTCACAATTTCCTTCTTTTTTCCCTCTCTATGCTTCCTGAACCTGTTTTCAGAAGATCATCTGTACTAGAAAGGCTTGCCTACTGACAGCTGCTGAACCGGAGAAGCATATCATATGNGGGAAGTAGTGAATGAATTCCTTGTTTTGCTTTGCTTGTGTGTGTGGCTTTTGCTTTACCTATTAAACCGTCTCTCAACCCACGAGTTTTCTCACTCTTACCCTTCTGATTCTCTCCCCCATCCCACTGCGGGGGAGTGAGCGGCTGGGTGGTGCTTAGTTGCCAGCTGGGGTTAAACCACAACATCTGTTAAACCTGCACCCTCTCAGAGTGGCTGCATGCAAACTGCACATTGGGAATGATCCCTGGCATGCTGTAACATCTAAATCATGGCCATGAACTGTATGTGAGACTGTAAGTAAGCCTTGGCCAAAGCTGTCCATGCCAGTAACCGTTCTTCCAACAGTTTCACAGTACCAGAGTACCAGAGAGTTCCATTGCTCAGCCCAGGCCACGTACCAGTACACATGTATCTACATGTACCCGTTTTCATCTGCTGTCTTCCAGTAGTCTGTACACGGGGCACAAGTTTAACTGCAACACAGATTTAATCAGATCCCTAGTATTTTACTGTTCACATCACGAGAATTCTCCCACAGACCTACATTTCCTAATCTCTCCTTTTTATTTTTATAAAACTAATTAAGATGTTGAAGTGAAATAAATTGTGGGGTGGTTTTTTTAGCCAGAAGCCTTGCAATTCTCCACACTACATCTGCATGAGTTATCAGCTGTGGATGTGCCAGCTGCATAAATTTAAACAAAATGCCCTGAAAATTTTTAGCCAAAAAAGTAGCATCTTCTCCTCCCCCAAGTGATTTGATTCAAGTCTGTAAACAGAAACAAGAGCATTAGTTACATTAAAAATCCTATTAAATTACGCCTTGTTGTTTAAGATGGATGCTCAGAGCATCTGCCACAGCAGAAGCCAGCTGATTATTCCTCAAGAAAACCACAGGACCTTTGTCTTCCTCTACAACTGGATCTGTGCCGCAGGAGTGCGTCAGCCTCACAACCCTGCCTGCAGCTCTCATCTGTGGTTACTCTGAGCTATAAAAACTTCCACCGCTCAACCACATGAAACACTGAGCAAAGACAACATGACACAAAGAGCAGTGTCAGTTCTCCCTTCCTCACTAGCCCATGCAGAGGATCTGAGCTCCTGTCAGGAGCCCCCTGGAGAAAAATACATTTTCATTTGACAAACTATGGAGGTGGATACTTCAGTCCTCTTTGTGTAACTTAGCCTTGTAGCTTGCTGCTTCCAAGGTTTCCAGAGTGTGATGCAACCAAAAGGAATCTGAAAAGAGTATTCATATAATCAGAGGTATCATGTTCAGAAAAACTTGGTTCATGGCTATTCACACATCACTTTGGGAAAGTATCTGTATTCTTACAGGATAGACTGCTTTAGCATCAAAATATTTTGGTTCTAATACGTTTCAGCACATCAGAAGACACTGCGAGATACACCATCAAAATATATATCCATTGTGAGGTTTCAGAGGAAAACACGTCCCCCATTTAATTTTGTATTCTATAAAGAGACTGCAGCTTTCAAAGGCATCCTATTTATCTCATTTCAAACAGGCAGTTCGACGTTGATTTTTTTTAAATTTCCTTGTAGTCATGAAAGAATATTAGCCATAAATACAACTAGGAACAGGCAATATAATCTCTTTTTATTAAGCAGTGACACTGACTTTGAAACAAAATCTGTGTCTCTTTACATAATATGATCCTAATCTATCTTTAACATGGTGAAGGAAACTCTGATAGAGCCAATAGTCTACTGTCATAATACGATGTTTGTCTCCCATATTTTTAGCAGGCTGATTGTTTTCTGAACATCATTTCTCTGGGTTTGGTTTTACTGTTAATCTATATTTTTCTTCACAAAAGTAAGACAGGAAAAAACTCCCAGAGACATCTTTATTTTATCCCAGTATTTAGGATTAAAAAGTAGAAAAATAGGATGGCCATTTTGACATACAGAACTACTAAAATGAGCTAATCACTTGTTCAGTAGCCCAATTTACAAAAAATGTCTACCCCAGCTAAAGTATCTTGGCCTTCTCTGCTAGTTTTCACTTCTTTACACTGATTTGCAACAGGTAACAGGAGGATATGCTTTCAGACTGCTTTGGAGAAATACTTCAAAGACATCCTCAGGCCAAGCCAGGTGGGACCACTGGGATTGTCTGTTCTGACCTTCAGCATCCCTGAATTAATTCCTCTTAGGAGTAAAGAGTTTCTTTGGATTTTTTTTCCCCTAAGCTCCATTCCTGAACTGATAATAACAGAGAATCTGCCAGCCTTTGTAAATTATTCCCATAGTTAATTAACTGCCTTCACTTAAAATACTTGCTTGCTTCTGTTCAGAATTCACCTCACTTCCAGCTTTCAGCCACTTTGCTNATGTTCATCACTTTCAACAGGTCACAATTTCCTTCTTTTTTCCCTCTCTATGCTTCCTGAACCTGTTTTCAGAAGATCATCTGTACTAGAAAGGCTTGCCTACTGACAGCTGCTGAACCGGAGAAGCATATCATATGGTCTCTCCATTACTAAATAGCAGCAGTATTTCATTATTCTATACTATTTTAACCAAGATATTCGATACACTGCAAAAATCTCACTAGTCCAGAATTTATCTAACCCAGATAGGACAAATGAATATTACTTCTACTATACTATAGGCAAGATGACTCAAGTAGCAGTATTAATAGGAACTGTGAAATAGCCATGATTAAAGAGAACTTCTCTGACTTATTTCATTAGCCCAGTTAATATAAGTGGGACAAAGCAGACACATTCTCAGTTTCAAATCTCTTCACGGTGTCAGCAGGCAGGTTGCTGAGTGTCTGGTGCCCACAAAGTGGACGCAGGAGGTTGGTCTTCTGCTCTGGACTCTAACCCCCACCTTCTGGAAATAAGGCATTCCCTGGGCTTCAGTCCTCCTGCCTGCAAGTGGAGGGAATGACAGCAGGCAGCATCCAGTGCATTGGCTGGTGAGTGGGACGTGTAGCATTGACTGTCCTACAGCTTCTGCATCCTGGAACCAAAGGGATCAAAAGCCTAACCTGAACTGTCCACCCATTGCGGACAGATCCCAAGAACAAATAGCCTGCTAACACAAAATCCCACCTCAAAAAGTATTCAGACCACACATGCTGAGAACAAGGCCTTATGATGAATATCATCTATGCTGGCTTGTCAGACCATAAACACACTTTAGAAGTCTGACATTTAAAAAAACAAAGCATGTCAAAGTCCACCTCAAAGACTTGTTTCACAGACTGGCATATGTCTATCTAGACCTGTGCCTCTAAAGACAGAGGTGGTCCTGCTGGTTCCCTTCCTTCTCTTTCAATCTTGTTACTCTTTCCTGACCTCTGCCCTTACTCCAGAACTGCAGCAGTCATGTTATCCACTCACTGACTCAGCTGAAAACTGAATGTATTGCATTTGGCAGGGACACCTTTAGGGTACAGTTTGATGATACACCTAAGCAGATCTCACCACTGGCTGTCACTGAGATGACGCAATTTTCCTCCCTCCTGCCAAGCAGCTCCTGCAGCTTTCCTTGCACAAGCATAATGCAGGAGCCAGGGGAACACGGGAAGGAGCTTCAAGAACGTTACCGCCACAATCTCATCGGTTTATATCAGTAGCAAAACCACACCCTAAGAAAATGGCTCAGCAGAAGCTGAAGCATGACCAGCTACAGGTATATGAAATACGAACTGCATAAACAGCATTTGTGTTACATAAACACAAGCTCCAGCTCACTCCCACAGCTGAAAATATCAAACAGGAGCCTCTGCCTTTACAAGTCATGCAAACATAACCAAAGAGACTGTTGCAGTGTAAAATGCAGATGTAATATAGTTACTGCAGAGGATTACTAATCTTCACTTCTCATAAAGACGAGGCTTAACACCTACTCCCAGATAGTAAGGAGATACTATGCTCTAATGAAGAGATGCAAGCCCTAACCACATCAAATGAACAGAACTCTGAACAGTGTTAACTGCAAACATACACATACCTTCCTTAGAAAAGCAAGGAGGAGGCAATGCCTCTCACAAACACACTAAGTAACATCTGCATTCTCTTCTTCTCTTTCCACTGTGTTTCTGCTTTCATACAGAAGCACATTCACCAGGGGTGACATGCAAATCCTCATGGTTCTGTTACATTTGCAACCTGTAGCGACAGAGACTTCCTGCCAAATTTCTTTCTCTGCCTTGCTTAGGAAAGGAGAGCACAACTGGTTCATATGATTAATTCATTGTTCTTGGCTCAGGAAAATACAACTCAGCTATGTACGTAGGGAAAAAGGAGATGAGAAGCTGTGGTGAGGTGAAGGAGGGTAATAAAGAAGAGATTTAAAAAACAAAAGTCTAAAAAAACCAGCATTACATAACTATTCCCAAAAGTAAAGGAGTGGCTACCTGCTATAGCAAATACTGCATTACATGTGATAGAAGGAAAACAGTCTCCTCAGAACAGGCCTCCAAATAGCTAAAAACGCCTTCAACGTTTCATCCTCAAGAAAAACTGTATGTTAATTTTTCAATATCCTAAAATTGACCACAGAACTTTTCAATCTAAAAAGAAATAGAACAGTCCCTGAACAGTGGCCACATGCAGCCTGCACTGCCCTGGTCTCCTGCTAGCAGCAATCTTCGCTTGCATACAGAGACATAATTAAAGACACGCCATATGAAATTCTCTATTGAACTGGGAGGGCAATCTGTTCAGCTTTATGCAAAATCAGTTTGCAGGTCCCTGGGAGCTGCTGAGACGCTGCTTAGCCAGGCAATCTGCACACCTTTACCTCTGTGCGATGTATGTATAGTGTCTTTGAAAGAGTCCAGTATTTAAGAAATGCAATTAAAATTTGAGCCAGCTTTGTTTTTTAAAAGACTCCTAATCACAAGCAGTCAGCAAAGGAAAACATATTATTTTCTTTTTCTATAAAGCTACAGAAGACAGTAAACTGCTCCATGCCCAATGCCTGCTAACCTCATACTTTCCTTGTCAGATGTTGCACTATGACAAAACGCATTTAAATCTATTTCTGTGTATATACATCTATTACAAGCTGAAGGGGAAAGTTTCTTATTTAAGATTTTTTTTTAATTAAGAAACTGTTGTTCTCTGTGCAAATAACAAGGTAACATAAGCACGAAGGAGTCTTTAGCAAGTACAAATACATCTATCACTGCGCAAAATAGGAGATGATAGGAGTTTGCTCAGGGGTTTACTTGGTATTATTTCAGTAAGCACGTAAGAGAAAAGGAGAGACAGATATGGAGCAAACAGAAAAAGGGGAAAGACCAAGAAAGGAAAAAGAGAAGGTTCTACAGAAATATCAGCTACAGGCAGTGCCATGCAGGGGCCTTGGAGCTGCGTGCAGCTGAGAAAGCCTCTCAAGTCACTCCCAAGTCTGCTTCTCTTTATTTCTTCTTTTTCACGAAACAAGACTTGCCAATGATGTACACAAACGAAATAAGTGATTCTATCATCAATTTCTTCTTGCAGTAGTAACAATGTGTTCCTACAGTGTTGAAAATCCACTTACATATGAGTCTCTGATGGACTGGAGGAAACCAGATGCTATGAGACCCAAATCTTGGCTCATTACTTTCCATCAAAAGAATAAGAATACCACTGAAGCTGGATCTTCCAATTAATGACGTGAATTTGTATTCCGTTGCATCAATGTGAAACCAAAAAACCAGCATTGCTTGTGGAAATAAAAAATGCCTAAAACAAAGTGAAACTTGAAGACTTTGCAACAGGAACTGAACCAGAACTTGGAAGTCCCACTGAGTGTACAGGCAGGCAGCTCCAAATCAGAGAGACCTTGACAGACTAGCAGCCAGAGGACTCCCTGCAGACTGAGAAACGTAGCAAGAGGGTTCCCAGCCTAGACTGGCAAGCAGCAGGTGACTGCCAGATTGAAGGTCAGGATACACTGTTGGTTGTTCTAGTAGGGAAGCTTGCAAAACCTACTGTCAGTTTGGATCGTAACCTACAGCAAGAGCTCCGTTCTGTGGAACTACACTATCCTGAAAACTTTTACATTTCTATTTGACAAAATGCATGCTGGAAGTTATATTTCTGCTACATATACAGGATCTTTCCAAGTCATAGGTATTTTCTTGGAAAATACTGGTTCTTCTTTGGCTGGGCCTCTAGCTAAAAGAGAGGGCAGATTACCAGAGCATGCTGGTAACTTGGTCTGTTTTTAAAAATGTCTTAGCCAACAGTGAGCCAAGAAGTTTCAAAATTATTAGAATTATGTGNTTTTTTTAAACAAGGTTGGGGATCCTAGTGGCTAGCACAAAAGACAGGAGAAACTTTGAGCAGCCTCGAAGATTTCAGGGATTCATAAAGCATATTTTCAGCTAACGGAAACTTCTCCTGATGGAACCATCCTACAGGACTAGAATAGTTCATTTCAAAAGACTAACAATTCAAACGGTAGCTGACAGATAACTTCTTTCAATAGAGAGATGTTTTTGTTTGTAATTTACCATATGTTTCAGTAATTCAAGAGAGTGGTTAAAAAGAGTTATTTTCATGCATTTTTCCAACAGAAACCTCTCACAGTTGCCAGAGAATAATTTAAATCTTCTGTTTAGCATTCTACATTTAACTCCTCCTCATACTTACTATTCTCTTTTGTCAAAGTGGCATATTTGTAACAAGTATTTTGCATCATGAAACAAACCCTTTCAAAAAGCAACATCTATCTTCCTTTTCAAAATGCATACTACACACAAATACAAGTATGGTAACTGCAACCTTTATTAATTCAGCTACTCTTTAGTACCTCCTAATTAAATGCAAGTCGTTCTCTGATCTCCATGCTATATTACATTTATTCATATGTTTATTTCTCTTGATTTCTGTGAGTTATTTGATTCTAAAGAATATCCTTTGCATCCCAGTAAACGTAGTTGAGAACTGTAAAGTTCTGAACTATTGGAAAGTCAGTCCTTAGTTCTGCAGTGATGAACAAAAAATTGACCTTTGAATTTCAGAGTTTCTCCTGCAGAGTTAGGAGACCGGGGAACAGTTTAGTGTCTTCACACGGAAGTCCAACACTGCTATAGCTGAAAATCTGAGATTTAGGAGATATCACTTTGTTAATATGAATCAAGCTTGCTTGGTAGAATTATGATTTTGTGGAGGGAATAAAAACATTATAACTATGTTTTGTTTCTTTATTTTCTTAAAATGTATTAAATATTTGGTAATTTTTAAAGTTCACTGAAATAGCATGGAAGAGAGCAGTTTTATAAGCAGGTTTTGAAAAGTAAGCAAATGCTGTAATACTTGTACGAGTCAGCAGTGTGCCCCGGCAGCCAAGCGGGCAAACCGCATCCTGGGGTGCATCAAACACAGTATAACCAGCTGCTCAAAAGAGGTGATTGTCCTGCTGTATTCAGCATTGGTGCGGCCTCACCTTGAGTACTGTGTGCAGTTCTGGGCCCCACAATTTAAGAAGGATGTGAAGGTCCTTGAATGCATCCAGAGGAGGGCAACAAAGCTGGTGACAGGGCTGGAAGGAATGTCCTATGAGGAGCGGCTAAGGACTTTGGGCTTGTCTAGTTTGGAGAAAAGGAGGCTGAGGGGCAATCTCATTGCTCTCTACAGCTTCCTGAGGAGGGGAAGTGGAGAGGGAGGTGCTGAGCTCTTCTCCCTGGTATCCAGTGACAGGTCGCGTGGGAACAGTTCAAAGCTGTGTCAGGGGAGATTTAGACTGGACATTAGGAAGCATTTCTTTACTGAGAGGGTGGTTAAACATTGGAACAGGCTTTCTAGAGAGATGGTCGATGCCCCAAGCCTGTCAGTGTTGAAGAGGCAGTTGGACAATGCCCTTTATAACATGCTTTAACTTTTGGTCAGCCCTGAAGTGGTCACGCAATTGGACTAGATGATCCTTGTATGTTCCTTCCAAATGAAATATTCTATTCTGTTCTAAATTCTGCAAAGAAAAATAAAAGTTTAAAAACAAAAAATGCCCCAAACAAGAAATTGACACACATTTCCTATTATGTAACATGTTTATCACCTAAACTTTTAAGATGAAAACACACAATTGTCTTTTTTGTGACATGGTGAGTCAGCAGAGCACTGAAAGTGTTGTGAACTAGTTCTATGTATTTATCAGTCACATTGTTTTGTAACAATGAATAAAGCATCCCCAGCTGTATTTTCTGTACTCATTGCAAATGAGATATAAAAGCAAATTTCTTGGCACTAAAAAAAATAGGTCGTGTTTCTTCCTTCTCATTAGCTTTAAGTATCAAAACCCAGTGGAATAGGAATATTTATCTATTAGAATGGATAAAAACACCTAGCAGCCCATGAGATGTAATAAGTAATTAGCCCTGTTTCATCTGAGTGGGGTCTCAGTTCTGTTAGCTCAAGATGTAAGTCCTGCTGGCCACCTCCTACCCTACCTGAGATGCTGCACCATCTACATTTTGTCACTCAGGACCCATAGCCTGACACCCAGTTACACCCAACTGCAGCTCCAGCTATTTCTGAAACAACAGCTAGTTGATGAAGAATGTGGAGCCCTAAGGTGCCACATGCAGCAGGAGAGTCTCCTGACAGTATGCTAGAGTTTCAAAGAGACATTAAGGCAAATTCCAAGACTACAGTACCGCCTAGCCCAGCAGTGGCATACTGGGTTTCATGGAGAACGCTCTTCCCACATAAACACAAGGTCACATCCATATTTCTCCCACAAAGCTACTAATCCCCCGCCACGAATTTGAGAGAATGATTGGACACTTGGATAAAACATCTAGCCTTTCCCTAAGAACGACTATGCTTGCATTTATTTGTTTTCTCATCCTGAAGGATCAGAGATATAATGATTCCAAAACACTCGAAAGAATTTGAAAAACAAGTTTGTGAAATAAAGCTGTCAATACTTTCACTATTTTCTCCTGCCAGCTACTATCCGCACAGCACAGATGTGTCATTCTGCCAACTACAGATATACACACCCCTGATAATGCACTTTAAAGAAACAGCAGCAACAGCAGTGCTAGTCATTCAGAATTTGTTGTGCTAAGTTTTTACAGATATTTACAGGTTTTCCCAGCAGTATATGAAATAGCAACAGAAAAATGCATTTGCAGCTCTAGGCAAATGTCAGATTTCAGATAAAATTGGACTGTATTACCGCAAAGTCCTATCAGTACGTTTTTGTAAGGCTAGGATGATGGATTTTGTTGATACTGTTCTCTAAACTAGGGCTGACTGCCACTGCTATTATTCAGATCAATAACAGAATTACCTTTGACTCAAGTGAGAGCAGAACAAAGCTTCTAACTTTATTAACAAATGTCAACATTATTTCAACAAAGGCAACTATGTCCGTGTAGCTTGCATGCTCTTGCAGCTCCGTATGTGCAAATTACCTTTTCTTTTATACTTCTGCAGCCCCGCTTCTTAATGACTAGCTGCATCCCCAAACACAGCAGCCATCTGACTATTATGCCATAAACTGCAGACACATCTCCTGTAAGGTCAACAGGAATCAAATAGCCAAAATAGTCCACATAGCCAAAAGTATCGCTGAATACTATGCTGAATAAACCCACAGATTTTCAGACTCTCCTGGGCCCTGATGCTGGGAACCTTCACCAGAAAATAGACCTTCCTGCAGACAAGTCAGTCTCACTAAGTAGGAAGGGGCTGCTTGCACATGAGGGCTTTCAAGGCAGCTGTCTCCTCTGATCAAAGACTAGTTTTGTATCTCCTTTCTAACTAATTTTAGCTTCCTAGCAGGTTCCTACTGAAGAATTTGATGCTATCTAAATCCTTCAAATACCACTCTTGTCTCTGCTTCTATATAAACATATCAGATCACTCAATTAGAGATGCTTCAGGAAGATTGTCTGACCTTAGGAGATGCAGATTCAGCTCAAAGGTTTGATGCATACTTGAATTGTGTTTCTTTAGATTAGATAGGGACGATAATTTCACTAACCCTGCAGCAAAGTAATGACAGGTTTCAGTTGCTGATGCTCTATTGTTCATGAGATCAAAGGAAACTTTCTTTCAAATGACGACACACAAAAATTCACTTGCCTTTCTCTGACAAACACAGATCCCAATTCCATGATTAAGAAACAAGTGTTTAATTGATTTGTAATGTTACTATTAAATTGTTCCAAATAATCACTCATAAAGGTTTTAATAGCACGGATAATACCCAATATCATCCTCTGCAGCATATGAAAATGTCAGGAAATAAAACAAATTTGTGAAAGTTGTGATGGAATTTCCACCATTAAATTCTGATGAATTTTTTTTCTGAGTCACGTTCTCTTGCTTCAACTGGGATCTGTCCAGTGAATTCAGAGGACTCATGTTACATAGCAGATTGGTGAAAAGGATCACAACGGGCCATATCGCCTAGCATGTGCAGGTTAACAAAATTCTGTCTTTTTGCAAAAGCATAAAAAGTCAAAAGCCAACAGGAAAACCTTATCAGCATGTGTGAAGGGAACATACACAATCACATGCTTTGATTTGTACTTAATATGGAGTACAAGTTCATGGTTTCAGGGCTCTGCCTACAAACAAAAGCTCCAAGGGTAACCCTGCTGGCAAAGTTTGCAGTAGAACAATCCCATGAAACGGGACGTTCAGAAAGCCAGAAACTGTGGCTGTTTAAGGCTTTGTCACAAGCAGAAGCTTGCTACCCTCCTCCTGCCAAAAGTTATCATCGCCCCTGCAACAGTGGCAAAACTGGACATGTCCTGGTGCTGCAGATGCTCAGTTTCACAGTCCAGTGTATTACTAGCCCACCTTCAGCACCCATGAAGGCAAACACACAAAGCCGCAACCAAAGAGGCTAGAATGCAGACACGTGTTCTGTCCTGGAGCTCTGCAACAAACAAAAGAGCAACTTTGAAGTTAACAGCAGTAGAGTCTTCAGCTGCCACCGCTAGCCCTTGTCAGAGCTCTCAGATAAAAATCTTCATAATATTGTTTACACTGATGTTACCTTTTTCCTAGGTAGGAAGGGAAATATTTATGGCACTGCATGTCTCATTTGCCAGCACAATTATATTGGTGGATATCTTATATTGGTATAACTATTTTGATGTTTTGTAAGCACCTCATTACCTGAAATAAGTTACATAAGCAAAGCTCTTAAGTATAGGCCAGACACATGGAATAACAGAGATAGCTGCGCAAGCACCATGATTTTAGCACTCTAGCTTACACAGAAGACGGACATCCGTGGTTACAATTCCATAAGGTCCAGCCATTCAAATAAAGGAGCAGTCATTTTTGACAGGGCCCCGACAAATGCTGACATATCTTGAGCAACCAATGTGAGGCACCAGGACGCTATCTTTATTTCTTTTCTGGGGATGTGAAAATCAGTGGTTTATTTTTACCGAGCGATAATTAGCATGGTGATTCCAAGGTTAAGAAACATACCTACACACACACACACACATATATACACACAGATATAAAGATAGATAACATATACACGCTATATAGATGCATAAATATGTACATATCGATATATATGTGCGTATGCAAAAATACACATCTACGTATCTATATTCAAACAAAAGGCAGGTTGATACATATGCAAAGGTCACTCCTAGGCATTAACTTCTGCAAGTTTATTCCTTGCAGTAAAATGAGAAACGTCTTGCAGTTTTCCGCATTGTCTTACTAGGAATGGTGGGGATTAGTTATCCAGAGGTAAAAGAGCAAAACCACCAACAACAAATCCTGGAACTCTTAACTGTCAAGACAAGCTCTATCCTACCCAAGGGAGATGGGCAACAACAGAAGGGCATGCTGTTATTGATGATTAATATGAGTCACTGAACAACCTGCATCTCCTAAGAGCTTCTCTTCATTAATCAGCTAGCAGACAGTTACTCCCCTTCCTCCATGCCAAATACAATTACTCTATAGTGAAGTACAACATTAAATTTAGACTAAATAAGCTTGTTTACTGTTGTAAAATCCAGTTGTTTTTCTCTTCCCCCACTAACAAATCAGAAATAACTTGTTTTAAGAAGGTTCCTCATCACTATAGCTCTTATCATCCCAAAAGAAGGATATCCACGTGCTTTGGGCTCAGCCCTTTCAGAGTGGTGAAAAATAACTCTTACAGTAAAGTAGCACACCTGAATGGAAGGACTGCCAGAGCCTTGAACAGAACAATCAGAAGTTATCACCCCCAAATACTTCACAGATGGAGACCTAAAGCCCAAGAAAGACAAGAAAGCAGATTTTGTAGCCATGCTCTCTTGCTAGGAGACAAACTATGTCAAATGAGTTCTGTGCACAATGTTTGTATCTCAATCACCCCTTCCTCCCAGTCAAACCATCTGAAGTTCACCAGAAACTTGAGTCATTCCTTGAAAGATCAGGTCACACTTTGCTCACCTACACGAGTGCCACTAAAATGAATCTGATGTTTGTTTTTAGAAATGAGAGTCTACAGTGACTTAGGTTTCTGAATTGACTCCATCTGTCATCCAGCAGGTGCTGACTAAACAACATACCAACCGCAGGAGATAATATTAAGGGGACAATCTCATGGCTATTGAGGAACTCAGCAGCTCTTCCGAGCTATTGCAGCTAACTGCAGACTGTTTCCATTGACAGTTACAGGTAGGAAACTCTACCACCACCTCTACGTTTCCCCTCACCTCACCAAGAAGGAAATCCACCAACTTCAGGGACTTGCAAAATATTAACTATCTTCTGTAAAACTTATCAAAACATTATTTGACTTACCTTGGCTTCAGCAAGGCGTTCGACACTGTCTCCCATAACATTCTCATAGACAAGCTTAGGAAGCGTGGGTTAGATGAGGGGACAGTGAGGTGGATCAAGAACTGGCTGAATGGCAGAGCTCAGAGGGTCATGATCAACAGCGCAGAGTCTGGTTGGAGACCTGTAACTAATGGTGTTCCCCTGGGGTCTGTACGGGGTCCAGTCCTGTTCAATATATTCATCAATGACCTGGACAAAGGGATAGAGTGTACCCTCAGCAAGTTTACCGACGATACCAAACTGGGAGGAGTGGCTGACGTGCCAGAAGGTTGTGCTGCCACCCAGCGAGACCTGGACAGGCTGGAGAGCTGGGCTGAGGGGAACCGAATGAAGTTCAACAAGAGCAAGTGTAAGGTCCTGCACCTGGGGAGGAACAACCCCACACACCAGTACAGGTTGGGGGCTGACCTGCTGGAAAGTAGCACTGCTGAGAAGGACCTGGGAGTGCCGGTGGACGGCAAGTTGATCATGAGCCATCAATGTGCCCTTGTGGCCAAGAAGGCCAACGGTATCCTGGCCTGCATCAACAGGATTGTGGCCAGCAGGTCGAGGGAGGTTATCCTCCCCCTCTACTCTGCCCTAGTGAGGCCACATCTGGAGTACTGTGTCCAGTTCTGGGCTCTCCAGTTCAAGAAGGACAGGGAAGTGCTGGAGCAAGTCCAGCAGAGAGCCACAAAGATGACAAAGGGACTGGAGCACCTCTCTTATGAGGAAAGGCTGAGAGACCTGGGTCCGTTCAGCCTAGAGAAGAGAAGACTGAGGGGGAATCCTGTCAATGCTTATAAATATCTGAAGGGTGGGTGTCAAGAGGATGGGGCCAGACTCTTCTCAGTGGTGCCCAACAACAGGACAAGGGGCAACGGGCACAAACTGGAGCACAGGAAGTTCCACCTGAACATGAGAAAAAAAACTTCTTTACTGTGAGGGTGACAGAGCATTGGAACAGGCTGCCCAGAGATGTTGTGGAGTCTCCTTCTCTGGAAATATTCAAAACCCGCCTGGACGTGGTCCTGTGCACCCTGCTCTATGTGTACCTGCTCAATCAGGGGGGTTGGACAAGATGATCTCCAGAGGTCCCTTCCAACCCCAACCGTTCTGTGATTCTGTGATTATGCTGGTAAAAAACACTGACATACTGGAACATGATCATGGTTTTGGATACAGTAGATTTCAACTAAGAACAGATTCCAAGGACTACAGCATTTATGTGTTCATTACTCTTCTTATCAAGCTTTCACACTGCAAGGAAAACAAAGATTGCAGTATTTCCTTCTGGATAGACTCCCTTAGGAGGCCAGCACTTGAGGCTGCAGGTGAGGGAACTGTTTGTTGCCCTTAGTGTACTTACTAGTAAAATGATACACTCTGGGTTACCAGCTTAGTGACAATTCTTTATCTCCAAGTTGCACTCAGATTGTTAAAGACAAAAGCGATCCTGATTTTATACAATAAAGAACTTCCTTAAATGCTGACTATTCTTCCACAAATCCTAACTTCTTCTATGTTTCCCTCTTTGGATAAACAGAAGTATAAACTGTCTGAAATAATTAAATTGGAAGATGGATTGTACAGAAGAGTACCAGAGAGAATCTAACAGAGGTCAACTGAAACATGTTGCATTATAGACTTAATTTTTGCTTGGATTGTAATTAAAATAAAAACCATTCACAGAGCAAGTGAAACGGACCTATTCAGCAGTATGCTTCACCTTTGACAAGACTATTAGAACTAGAATATTCAATATATCAATTAAAATATAAGATTTTTTTTAAGCTCTTACAAGTACTAAGAAAGGTATATTTACTCTGAAAAAATATTGTCACATTACATTGGCAAGCTTTTCTGGGCTTTGGTACTATCACATAACTTTGACTAGTACACTTTCACATTTACTGGCATGTCTTCGCTGTTTCTTGAATTTTATCTATAGGTCCTTAAATTTTAAAAATGGGGAGTATTCAGGAATAGGAGAGAGACGTAACTTTGCAAGAGCTAGTTATTTGTTTCTAGCCTCACTGAATGGTGGAGACTCAGGAAATTCAGCTCTCTTGCCCAGAATGTGGCCTGTAAGTCATGCAGCTGGTACTTACTTGCTATGGTTTGCGCAAGGATAGAGGCTTAGGAGTCCAATACAATCCTTCTACCAACAATCTAGTTCTTTCATTTTAGGTAGGAGATTATATCCCAGGGCTCATTTCTCCTTAATACTAATGAGGACATGTTATGTTTGCAGACAGTACTCCAGCAATTCCAAGTTGGACCCAGCAGCACTGTACCATTTGCATGCATGAATAAAAACATTTAGAGCAATACACATTATTAAAGTCCTGAACTTTTCAAACACCTGAGAGACTATTTAGGTTTAATGGTAAGCATGGAAGTAACCTGGCTTGGGTGAAAGCCCAGTCGGTCAATGAAGATGTTTTCACCAATTTCAGCAAGCTTTGGATCACATCTTACATGAATTTACTACACTAGACACCACATCCCAGTAAACGACTGCAGATCACAAGATTCACATTAGTCCAGCAGTGACTTTAATTCAACATCTTCTTTTAATATCTCTTTTTACAAAGATACTTAGCTCCAATAGAAAAAAAAAAAAAGTACTGACGCTCTGGTGCTTAGCATATTTTGCCCAAATAAGACTTCTTGGAAAAAAAATAAAAATCTAGAGAGGAAGTGAATATCTGACCTAGGTTTACAGAAGAATAGCTGAACAAATTTTGGGAAAGCAGTTCTGTGATGCCCAAACATAATGGAATTCAGTTCCCTTTGGCTGAGCAACCTGTGTAGTGACAAGAAACCAGACACCGAGCCTGCAGTAGGCTGCATATGGAAAACACGCTGCTTTCAATTTTAATTCACCAGATCAAAGTTGCTGGTACCAAGATCTCCAGTTCAACAGCACTGAAGCAACCAGTTGCAGTGATCCAATGTGTTACAGCATGAGAGCTGCCCGCCTTGCCCCTCTGCTGGAGTTTCTCTCTGCAGGAGCAATGTTGGCAGAGAATAATGTGACGATAACAACTGTAAATGTGGCAGTTTATATGTTGGTGTACTAGTGCCAGACAACTAAATGGGAACAACCAAAGAATGGCATATGCTTCATTCCCTGCCTTTCCTCCTGGGTTGTACCCTCTAGAAAACAGACCGGTGACTTATGTGCCCAAATTAATTTTCATTTCACAAAACAATGTGGAAAATAAAAGTAATCCAAAAGTAATTTGTACTAATAAATCACATGCAAGTTAGTTATGACTCCAATCTTTTTATCAGTAATGTAATCAAATTCAGTTATATGTGACCTCCTGTGATAGCTGACACTATGACCAAGGTTAGAAAAAAGAATTTCTACGTTTTGATGATATGGGTGGAAGATTAAGGAGAACGGGTCACCACCAGCAAAGTGTGTCCATTCAGGGACTTGAACTTTGACACTGCTGTACTCTATAGAAAAACAGAGGGGAAAAACCTCCTCATAATGAACAAGTTGCCTTTTATTACTCATTTTATTCTTTCCAACCCATGTGAATATATTCAAAATAGAGGGCTAAATCTTTAATGAAAATGTCACTATATATTTGTTAGAGACATTGAACCATATACCTGTATAAAGCAGATCAGTATATGGAGAGTCAAAACACACTCTCCAAACAGTCTTCAGAAACCCAGTCAGAACAATACCTCATTTGAAGTTTTATTACAGCTACAATTGTAATCAAAGGTCAGTAATAGTCCTAGTGCTCATGACACTATGCAGTCTAAAGCGTGTTCTTCAAGGTAGCATTATTTCTGACATAATCTATCTGCCAAGAAGAAATGTAAATATTTGAAAAGCGCTAGAGCACACAAGAATGGTGCAACAGTCAGGTACTGAATACCATACACAGATGGTCTAAATTCCACCTGTATCCTTGTGACTAGGGTTCTCACCCGCCTCCCTCCTGAACACATTCCTTAAGCTATCTGAACTCCTGTTCAGAGGCTCTTAGTTCTCTCCATCACGAGGCAGGAGGATGTAACAAAATTAGACTTCTTTGGAATACAGACTTGAGAGCTAGATCCACAGAGAGTCCTTAGGGTGAAAAATAGCTAAAGCCTTCAGTGCTGACCTCACTGCCTCGTAGAATTCACAGTTGCGAGCGAGGCTCTCAGGCTCCCTCTGCCACTGTGAACCCTGCAAAGCAGGACTGACAGAAGCCAGCAAAGATGAATATGAGCCACCTGACTTGACAACAGGAAACTTGAGGAAGAATGAGGGAACTAATTCTGCCAGTCAAAGGGACTAGATCCAGAAAGTCCCCAGATCTCTCCTATGGGCGCGATATAATTGCTAAAGTCCAAGACATGGATACACATGACATGTCCTGTGACTGAGCAAGGATCGAACTTTTCTTCCAGTATCGCTGCTGTTGATACAGCACTACTCTGTAGGTGCACAGCCAAAAGCACCACCATCTTGACCAGTCAAGTGACAGACTACGATGTTCATGTGAGATTCATAAATCAGGCTTTGAGGAACCAATCCAACAGGTGTATCCTCAGCATGCTGACAGATGTTAGACAATACTGTGGTTATGCAATTAAAATACTGCTATTTCCCATGTAAATATTGCAGGATCACTTCTAATTTTAAAGATTATTGTCTCATTTCTGAAAAGCTAACTTACCTGCTGCCATGATCTGATTTTACAAACTTCTAATATTAAAAAGTCATGATAATGTTTATAATTTGCAAAGCTTAATATTTTATATCACAGGTAGTTGAATTTCCGTAAATCACATGTAACAAGTTGTAAATCCCTCCAAATGACCACCGTAACTAATACAGTTTTCAAAAAAGGCACTTGTATCACTCAACCAAATCACTTTCAGTTTTGACTGTTGTGCTTTTGGGGTGCAGAGAGGCAAAAAAACCTGTTAGGTGGTGGATATTCGAGAAGTGACATATTCTAAGTTAATTTATTCCACACCTCTCAACAAGCAGCACTTTCTTCCTGAGAAGTGCTATGAGAAATGTTGAGTTACAATGACTTTGTACAAACAAGGGTGGAGTCGAAATTCATCATTATCACCAGGAGACAAGCTTAGCCTTAAGAACCTTAGCATTGTATTTGTCTTCATTACATTATCCAACAACACGTGAACTAAACAAACATGACTGTAATTATTCTGACATTCTGATGTTTTATACCGTGATTTAAAGTCATTCCAGGAAACAAAAATCCCAACTCATTTGACCTCCATAACATGCTTAAACAAAAGCAGAGCTTTAGTCTCATAAAACCAATATTTGCTACAGAAACAATTTGACTGCAACTGCACCTATCTTATCAAGCTTCCTAGTAAAAAATCCATAATTCTCTTCAGTAGCAAGAATCAAAGTCCAAGTTTTGGTCAGTTAAAAAAGTCTATTCTTTTCGGGGTGGCGCTGTTCCTCCCCAAACCCTCCCGTACCCCTAAGCATGTTGTCATGGAGAACGTGGCTGAGCAGCACTTGCCCTTGTACACTAAATGGAATTCATTTCGGTGATGTGTTTTTCACACCTCGTGAAGACACAAAAATTTCAATGGGAAAGTGTTTCACATCTCTCAGTACTCAGAGTAGATTCTACCTGCTGTGCCATTATTTCAGTAACTCCCCTATATTATCTGTTCAGCTTAATGGATGAAGCTCCAAGGCAATAAATAATTACCACAGAGGAGAAAGTGCAAGTAAGACAGTTGTTTGAAGTTTCTCCATTATTTGAAAGCTCTTCACTGACATTCCCCTTACCTGATCTTCAGTCCTCCGACTGCAAGAGGACTGAAGTCTCCTCTGGTTTGACATTTCTAGATAACTGTAGGACTTCCAGGCATAGAGTTACTTAGGTCATGCTACCAGCTTCCTGTCAAAGGTAGAGCTGCTTTAAAACACTGAAAAACCATTTAACTGAGTCAATACATAGTACAGTAGCACAAGTGTAAATTTTTATTGATAGACTGGAAAATGTGAAACAGGTTAAATTACAGTCACCTTGGAATGATTTGGTGAAAAACGAGGGCATAAACTATTTCTTGAAAACAGTGAAGCACCGCTGAGGCAGAAAAGTAAACGCTGATTTTTAAGTAGCCTTTCTCCTAAGCACAAAAGAACACTGATTGTCCTTATCACAGAGGAGTAGCAAAGCCTGCCTCCCCAGTCCTACAAAGAAGTGCTTGGAATTCGAGACACAGCTTACCAACAAGTAGAAATTCAGGACAGAAAAAGTAGGAGACAGTAAGGCTTGTAGAAACATGCCTGCCTGCCTATTCAGAGGCTTCCCATTGCGATTCAATTGCATCTACCTAATGCGTGCTTAAAACAACACAAGGTTATTTAGAAATGTACACATACACGCAATGCCTCTCTCCTCCCTTCCCACAAGAAGGTCTTAGGAGCTTGTTTACAGCATCCCTGCAGGCTAAACCCACAGTCCAGCTTCCGTAAACACTGAAGAAGAATGTTTCCACTCAAGCAACAACTAGGTTTTGGGATCTGTGAGCTCTTTGAAGCTCATGAGGCATTTATATTCACAAGTTTTATTTAAAAAAAACAACAAAAAATAGTTACTACTATTAACCTCTCAGGGATCTAAGAACCTTCACATGTGAGGAAGATGCTGCAGGGAGAAGTTCAAGACCAAATGGAGGGAAGGTTCACGTTGTTCTTGGCTTCTTCTCATCCACTCCAATTATTTCCTTTTCTTATTCTCTGGAATGACCCCCAAAACATTTTAGGTGCTGAACTCTTAGAATTATGTATGTCTATTACATATTTTTATCTTCTTTAGCACAAAATAAATCACACCGAGCGTCAGATTCAATAAACATTTCAGCAGTTTCCAGGGAAAGTTATATTTATGCAAACTGAAGCCTTTGCTGACTACACAACCAGTGTATTTCTCAGGAACGTTTCAGCCAAATGCTTATCATTTGACCTGGGTATTCTGAAGATTTCAAAAGGAGTCATACAAAAATAGTTTAGTCCATTATATTTGCTAGGTAATATCATTTCTTTCACCAGTTAACATAAGGATATTGGTGCATATTATTTTTATTTAAACAAATCACTGTCTTCACCCCTCCCTCTCTGCAAAGTCAAACAAGTCTTATTCCAAGCACAAAGAGGAAAGAGGACTGAGAATTGCCCATGCCTTAAAAGCACACTGCTGGTGAGTTAACAAATGAAACAAAAAGCTTACTCTAGAGACTAGATGGACTTTTCATTTTAACATGAAGAGTAATTTAACAAAATATCTCCTGTGATATTAGCAAAGTGAATCATGTCACTATGACATTGCTTTTAGTTTATCAGCAAATATTACATATAGAAGTTTTTGGTCAATTACAGCAGGACAGATACTAATCTTAGCCACATCCACTCTCACAAGCAGCTAGCCTACAATTTGACTCAAGCTGACCTACAGGTGGAAATTAAACCATGGATTCTGACACTGTTTTTAGCAGGAGACAGAGTAGGATCTATAAGGGGTACTCATTTCTCTAGACAGGGAAATCATCCTGTCTCATAAATTGCACAGTATACCAAAAAGTAGCTGACATAGTCATGCTGAAGGCTGGAGGAGACAACAAGGAATTACACGACTCAAACACTTTTTGGTTCCTTTCACTAATGCTTGGCTCCAGAAGGATGAAAATAAGTTTAAAACTTCACTGTTTAGAGATGTGCAATACGGTAACCGCCCTTTTCTCCAGATGCAGATTCCCACATAACCAGCTGATAATAATTTTTTCTTTGTCATTTTCCTCAATCACTTAACCATGATCTATGGACACCCCCTGCAAAGCCCATAGTAAGCAGCTCGGTGATGCGACACTGAGCACAGCAGGAACCTACCCATAATGAAGGTTCCTAAATGCTATGATAACACAAATGAAGAACCTGACAGAAAAGAGAGGTCACAGCTCTGGTCCTGTGCAACAGTACCTTCAAACACTAAATTCTCTATTTTTCTCTGGCTAGGCTGTACTTGGACGTACTGCTGTCTAGATGAAGAAAGTTGACTACCACCAGTATGCAAACTGTTATCCGTTCTGTATGTCACCTTCCTGTTGTCCAACCCAGAAAAAAGTCAGCAAATGAGCTGATGTGCAAATTAAATTGCTTGTCAACCTCAGATTTGGTTTGCTGGCGTAATAGATAGTGAAGAGGGTTATATTGCTGCTGCTAACGGGTATGTACCTTGCAGGCAGAGACAGGGGAAGGAGAGGGCAGAATCAAAAACTCCCATCAATAACGTATTTGCAGACTGGTCAGAACAGGACATATGAGTGAACTAATTATGTGGCCCTTTTCTCCCCCTTCAACAAAAACAAAATATAAAACTATGCATTATTGTTCAAGCTATGAGGCATGAAACAGAAACTAAACCTAGCAATGCTGAACTACCACAGCATGCACCAACTGGCCATGCGGGGAAGGAGATGTTTCTATTATGGATGCTTGACGAACATGGATTATAGAGCTCTGAAGATGCTCTGTGTTTACTCAGTTGGCTACTGAAATGGGTAATTAGTTTTTATTAGCTGTAATGCAGCCACTAAGCATTTTGAACACTTCATGCCAAAACATATCAGAACACATACCTGTCACCATGCCACTGAACCGAAAACAAGTATCGCGCAGTAAAAGGCTGAAGGAATTGAACACACAATAAACCTTCAGATGGGAAAATACATCTTCCGCAATGCAAAAATGCCGCTGCATTCACTGCTGAGGCATAAAGAATAGCAATTATATCTAAATCCTTCTGATGTTTCTCATTAAAGAACAAATTCAGTAGAACGCTTACGTTCAGATTGCCTTAACGGAAATCAGAGCTGTCACTTTATATGAAAATATGGAAATTCATAGGTCACATGCATAATTAATTTAACATGAGAAAACTACAAGAGCTTCAATTAAGCAGAGGACGCAGCGATGCCTTTCCAAACCGAGTTTGAAAGGAGTTGTACCTTTTCCAGAGTATTTGTTAATGCAGAGGGGTGCTACTGGCCTGAAGTTTGTCTCTAGGCTCTCCTTTTATTTATTTTTTAAACCTGCAGTAGTTGGCAGGCACCGAGGCACCGCACCTGACCGGGCTCAGTGCGCCGCAGGGCGTTCTCCCCCTGCACCAAGGCGCTGAACCCCCCTCCCAAGAGGGCAAGTTTAGCCCACTTTAATCACCTTTAAGACCCTTTAAACACACCCAATATTTGTCCCCTACAAAGAGGTTTCAGGGGGGCTTGGTTTGCCAAGGGCAATTCACGAACAAGTTAAGCTCTGGCAGCCTTG
>WAAD01000586.1:3554-27636 GCA_013389945.1 Fregata magnificens | reverse complement strand
CCGAAGGCGGCCGCCACCCGCAGCACTCCCCCTTCCCCGCGGCGGCAGCCCCTCTCGGGTGAGCCGGGTCCGGCTCCTCGCTGACAGGAGGCAGGCGATAACGGCGAGAGGCGGGAAAGGTGGGGGCGGCGCGCAGGGGCCGACGGGCGCTGTAGTTCTCCCCGGGCGGGGGACAGCCCGCCGTTCGCCGTGCTTCACCAGGAAAACCGAGCCAAGCCGGCAGCCTGCGTGCTCCAAGCTGCCATGCCCTCAACGCCCGGGGCTGCCGAGTGCCACCATTCGCGTTTGAGAGGCTGAGAAAGAAGGGGCTTGTGCCGCCCTCCAGGTGCGCTGCCCGCGGGTCGAGGTGGCCCCAGCGCATGATGACCACCACTCTTAAATTCATACCCTGCGCCATCAGGGCTGCTCCTCCCCGACAGGTCGGCCCGCCTGGCTGCTCCTGGTCCTCCTATCCCCTGCGGAGCACCACCTCTGCTCCGCCAGGCCTGGGTACAGCTCCGCTGGCCGCCATTTGCAGCAGCGAAGGGGTGGAAAATGGTGCCCTTCTGGACAGGCCGCACAGGCGCATTCCTGTCAGGGCAGGCAAAAGGGACAACGCAAGGGAGGTAGGCCACTGGGCAAGACAGCTGTCCTACACCATACATCTCAAAGGGGCTAAACAGCACCGTCTGTTTTCACTCCCTGGTATAGATGTACAGTTCTCAATATTGTCAGCTGTGGAACAGATGTTATTAATCAACAGGATAAGCAGATAACCCCAACTAACCCTTCATCAGTCAGCTCATCTGCAAGTGACTGAGGGGAATCCCTACAGCCCTCATCAGCTTTTGGGTCTGTGAGGACGTGGCCTGTCTTTATTTAAAGACTCAGAACCACATAGCTGACAGCCTTATACATATTACTACAGTCATAACTCTCATCCTCTTACTTCCCTACACGCAGCCAGATGGTTACTCATCCCCTCAGACTAAACTCTCCCTTCCCACCGTTTCACCCCAATGGTGAACTGCATGGTGTCAGGCTCCGTCACACCTTTGCATCACCAGCACCCTCCGTCCAGACTAAGCGCAGACCTTGACTTGCTGCCACATATGTCCTTAAAGCTTTCTTTACATTTTAATATTGATCATTTATTTTGAAATCCTGCAGGTCTCATGGAAGGTACCTAGCAAGAGCCATAAAAAATAATCAGGACACTCAGTGCTTATTTTGAGATTAATTTATATCTTGTGGAAGTCATTGGGAGGCTTGCCACGGACTTCACTGTCCTCTGGAGCGGAGCTCAATGTCAACAATATAAAGTCCAATCCTGTAATGGGAATTCAGGTACCAATCTTGCAAAGATTTATAACTATGCATTACTTTGCATTCATGAGAGTGCTTGTTGAAAAGAGTAAACTTCATCAGAGTAAACTTAGGTACAAAGGTTAAGATTTTCTGGCTTCAGTGCTCCTGTCTTCATTTGAGCACAACTCTTACTGTGGGAACCACAAACCAGTGACCAACAAGTTTTTACTGGTTAATTGCTGCTGAATGACCAGCAAAAGGAGCAAAGGAGGCAAATTTTTTTAATGTTGGTTTGTAAGGTAACCCCAAGCAACTTTTTAAAATTCTGTGATAGGTGAGTAATTTCAGGAATTTGCTAGAAAATCCCCATTATCTTACTCAGTGAATTTCCTTCACACTGCAGGATTATTTCTGACAACATATTTTCCTGTGTTTCTCTAAGTTTTCTTTAAAAGATGGAGGTGTTTACTTCCCACTTACTTCCCTATTTACTCCCTACCAGAAAATATTGGGTTTAGTATTCTAGTTTGGCCATGCTGTTATTATATGAAACAACTAAAATCAGGGCAACTCACTGCAGCTGGTTGTATTTGTTTCTCTCAGAGCATTAATATATAGCATTAAATTATAATATTAATATCTCCTGACTTCTAATATATTTCTTAAATAGAGCAAAACAGGAAAAAAGATAGCAAAGTCTGATTCTGAAGGGTGCTGAACATCTTTAACTCTCACTAAACAGAAGAAGAGGATGCTCCTACCTCTCAGAGACAGCCTTAACACATAACCAATAACCTAGAGAAACCATGTGGCAATGGCAGTAACTGGAAAAAAGCATGATATGTAAATAAGAAAATTAAGAAACTCTAATGGGACTGTAAAAACTGTAACTAAGGTATTTTTAAGGTTGTTTCCTCTCCTTGTAAGAGTCCTCTACTTTGTCAGCTCCAAAAGCCACAAATCTAGTCTCCTCTCCCACCTGGAAAACAAACAACTTTCATTTCAGTTCACTTGAAAGTGTTACTGAGCTGCATAAGTTCTCAAAAGCTATGGGAAAAAAGAGGTGGTAGGAAAGATAAAACCGGGTGAAACCAGCACCCGTTAGAAGAATCCAAACCCACTATTCCATTTCGAATGCCCCAAACTGATCCCCAGCCAACCAAGCCAATGTATATTTTTCTTTTCATTGTTTTTAGAGTCTCTCTTTTGTTCCTGTAGCCCTTGGGTGAGTAGACTCCTACAGCTTGAACTTCAAAACAGAGTCTGCGCAGCCAAACTCATGGCCAGAGCTGATAGACCCAAATTGGGCTAAAGCACCAGAGCTCATGGAGATCTTCCATCCATCACACTTAACACACCTTCTAGCCAACGCTTCAGCATCCTTATTCCACACATATTTAGAGACACCATCACAGACAGAGCAGGGGGCTTCCTGCCTGCGTTCAACTACTTGACAATGCAGCAACTTAATTAAAGTGTCCTTTCAAACACTCTTTGAAACAGATTTTGAACAATCTCAAGCTGTATTTCAATGAATTTTCTTGTAATTCTCAATTTTTATAAGTAAATTTATAATATTTTGGGCTAAAAATCTTGCACCTGTAACTTCTCAGTATCAATTTTGATATAGCATGGGCATTGAGAATCCAGACAGCTTTTTCATTTCTCTCTTTTGCTAGTGTTTCCATGCACACGAAGAGCTAGTTCTGTCATGGAAGTAATCCAGAAAGTTAGGAAAAAGAAATATTACACTGAGAAGTTGAAGATTTCAAAGTTTGTAGAGTGGCCTCTTACTTTACATGGCTCCTAAGCAGAGAACTATTATTCTGTGGAGGGCAAAAACTATCAGACACCACCACATGACATTTTGCACTTTCAGGTGGTGTACAGGTTAAGACTGCCCATCACCCTCCGTCCTGCAGCCGCTGCTGGTAAATGTCCTGAGGCCATACCTTTAACTCCATTTCTATTGTACAGTTCTAGAGGCTTGAAGACCAAATGGTGCAAACATTTAGTTCAGCAGAAGAAATGTAATAAATTAAAAACATCGTTAAAATGATTTATGAGCAGTTTTCCATGTTTACAGGAGGTACAGAAACACTGCATTCTAAGACTGGAGTTGAAAATGTGAATTTATGGGGGGCAGGGGGTACTTTCTAAAGATTTCATGGTAAGAAGATTCATTGTTATGCCAGATCTTCATGGAAGATTAAACAGAACTTTACTGCTGCTAAGGTAACAAAGAACACACAAAACCAAGGCTTGTGAATATGTGAAAACAGAAGTATAAAAGTACAGCCTTGGACAAAGAAGATTCTAATTATAATAAAAGATTATTTGTATAGCAAGATGCAACAGGCATAGGAGAAAAATCCTGGAGAAATGGAATATTATGTTCAAGACTGAAAAAGTGGTTAAGGTGGCTTCATCTCTCACCTGAAAGGAGCAGTCTGTCTGAGGCATTTTAGAAGTTTTCTGGTCTGTGGGTTGTTGGTACCCATCAATTATTTCTCTGGGTTGTGTGAAACGTTGCTAAGAAGTAATAAATTCACATAGACTCTGCAACAATCCACATACTTAAAATTTCTAAAGGGGTCTTTAGCACTTTTTAAAAACTCTAAGTATCAAAACATGTTGAAAATTACTGTTTTAGAGTGTCATTGAAAGCTCTGACAGTCCTGAGCAATCTTCCTTGGTAGAAATGTGACCGTCATGCTAGGGAGCAGCAAAAGAAGAAGCTAAGTAGTAGAAAAAACAGAATGCTCCAGCTGCAATAGAGATATAGAGTATCATCAGCTGATCTCGCACCACAGACCCCAAGAGAAAGTAGGTAACTTAAAGGCTCTAAAACATATAAAATGGCCAAAGTAATGTGATGTAAGTACAGGATTGTTCCACTTGTTGAGCAATGGCACTCAGTGTGGTGGCTGATGATAGCCTATAAGTATCTTGGCTAGACACAGCTTGAAAGCGTATGAGAGAATCCTGTTTGGAGTCTGATTCTCCACATATGTCCTAGAAGCCACTGTATTCTTAAGGTACCAATTTAAGCACAGAAGGAACCTCCAGGGTACACTCTCTCAGTTGTGCATTAATGCCTGCAATCGTGGGTTGGGCATAATATTATGACTCCTCCTCTACATGCACAACAGGTCAAGCAGCTCCTAGTCAAGATCACCCTATCCCTTGCAAAAATGGCTTCAGAGGTTTTGTAAATCACACCGGAGTGTCCCAATAACAAACTCAGTCTCGTGCAGGACTCTGTTTTTTCCAGAACCTGGACTGTGGCCAGAGGTTTACATTCAGAGCATTTCACAGCTTCCCCCACAGTCAGGTTTTAGAGATAACATCCCAAGATAAAGCTTTTCTCTTTTGACTTGAATTACCCTGAAGCTACTACAAAGTGCAGGTGTTAAAGCAGGCTCTTGGGAAGAGACAGAGCTGGAACAATTTTGAGAAAGGTTTTGATTCTTGCATTCACAAATTTGTGGCATGTTGAGGAAAGCAGAAAGGTACGGCTGTTCTTTGTACCATCTCTTTATAACCAACAGCAGGGAAAAAAAACCCAAACCACAGAGAGCAGAGTAAACCTTCTTTCAATCTAAATGTACCTAGATAATTCCAAAGCTATGTAAGAGTCCATTCTTCTTAGCTGCTGCCCTTTAGTTGAAGTCACAATCTGCTGCCATTTAGTTGAAGCACAACTAGTTGTTAGTATCTGTGGCTGCTTTGATTCCCTCCATGAATTCCTAATACTAAGGACCTTTGAAAAGAAAAACATTTTCTTGTGAAATTCATCATCTGACGTGGCTCAGTCATCTGACTTGCTATAACCAAACCTGGAGGTAAAAACATCTTTCATGCTCTGTATTAAATCATTCTTCATTCCTTAAACTTACAGCTACATTATGTAAGAAATCATTTTGCACTCGTTCATTTTGCACAGAGTTCATTTTGCACTCATGTCTTTAAAGATCCCATTGTTGCTGAAGCCGGTGGCTCTGACTGAGGAGCAGGAATCCAGGCAGGTTTCAGTCAATGCCCAGCCTTCTACTCCATCCACTCTTTCAGCCCAAGATATTGCAAAAAAATCAGGCTCAACAATGTCAAGCCTGGTAGGCTTGCATTTCTTGGTGAAACCAAACTTGTGAGCAGCTTTCTCTTTTTTTTTTTTTCCCCAATGTAGGGAAAGGATTTATTTCTGCTAATTTGAACAACCTTTAGTAATCTACATTACTGCAGAGGGATGAGGGATCAAAATCCCCACAAATCTCATTTCCCCATCTGCAGTTCCAATGAAACTTAAATTAGTAAGGACTCGAGATGCAAAGTGCACTCAGGAAGCAGTCATAGAGCATTACATTCCTGCCAGCCCCTTTCTGGGGGACCTTCTGCCAAGCCCTTGGAAAAGCAATCTACCACCACATTCATTCTGGCCATTTTCCAGCTGGTTTTCCATGTCTGTCCAGTTCCACTCTGACAAGGCACTTTAGAAGATTCATTTCTTGCAGGACGCAGGAGAAGTGGGTCAGCAATAATATTTATGTATACAAGGACAAAGAGCAAGTAATCTTGTGGAGAATAAGAAGCAGCTGAGTACATGAATACTGACAACTTTCCTAAAGAGTATGCACCAAATAAATAAACTAAGAATAGTTATTATTTTTATAGTACTTAGAAGTTTTTTAGATGTTTCACAGAAAAGAGAGGGGAAAAAGAATCTCAAACCTGGAAAGCTGACATAAATTTGAGGATAAAGATTATGTGCGCACTGCATTTCAAGCATGGGTTCGAGCCCACAAATGGAGGCCACACTCACATCGCGGGGACACAAGGCTGTACTCGGGCACAGGTTTGAGGTGACCTTTAGGAACCAGCAGGGAAGAGTCTTTGGCCCACACTAATCCTCAGCTCAGAGCCAAAGATGTCCCTGCATGCACCGTGGGTGGCCCAGGTGTGTTGTGCTGGCCCTTGCCCTGTTGCAGGTGTACCCCGTCTTTCTGGAGATGATGCCGTGTGACTGACAGAGCCCTTCCCCACAGACAGGCTGCGTAAATGGCGTGAATTTAACTCCGTAAAAGCAGTGCAGATGGCTGCAGCCAACTTACTGTCATCCTTCTAGACCAGGGGTGTGATGCCCTGTCAGCATCGCAGGCTTCGTGGGCAGGGGCCAAGGAGAATGGTGATAGGCGTCAGAGGGAGGAAAGCACGCAGGTCCTGTTTCCCAAACTGGAGAGGGGACTAGCAAGTGGGAGCCGGAGCTGGTGGAGGGAGGAGGCAGAAAAGGCAAATGTGGCAGTGGTGATTAGGGATGTGCTGCAGGCAGGTTGTATTGACCTGTGTGGGAACTGATTGCAACTTCACGAGCTAGTTTGAACAGAGAGGATGCTCTCTTGCCTGGACAGAAGCGAAAGAGATGTGGATCCAGAGCAGGAACACACTGGGCTGAAACCAGCTGCCTGGCCTGGCAACTAATGCACTGAGCAAAGGAGCATGTGGGAGGCAATGTAAGCCAGGCTGAACAGCAGCTAAATAGATGAGAAACCACACAACCTCTCAAGAGTTGGATAGGCAAATCATTGCCCTTCCGTACATCATCTTATTAGTCTCAACCTGGGCTCTTTTGTGGTAAGCATGTACCTGCTTGTCAAAGCAGATACACTTTTTGCATTCTTTGGTAAAGTAACCCTGCAAAATTTGCTAATATTTATTTATTCCTTTCAGATTTGTAGCATAAAGTTTCTTACATTTTGAATTTCCATGTCCTGTTTTTTGCACCATGTTTTCCCAGATCAGATCTTCACTGCAGCTGTTACTCTGCCTCAGAGCTATCTGAGATTTATTTTCTACTGCCATAGAGGTACTGTGGAGGTAGCAGTTGGGAAGTAATATTTTCCATAGAGGACTAATTAACCTATAACTGTTGTTCAGTTCTAAAATGTAAAGTGGGGAAAATGCTAAGTGGCATTTTTAGCACTTCCCAAAAGTTAGCTACAAAACTCAGTACTGTTACCCGTGGTCACATTTGACCTTACCAGCTCTTCTTTGCAGAAAAAACGACGTGCTTTGTGTCCATGTTTTTCCATTGGGAGAACTGCCGGTTGACACAGTAAGTGTGCATTACTTTTGTCAGTGAAGGCACAGCTTAGGACAGCTTCCAGACTATTCAGAGCATGACTTGGATGGTAAGAACAAAAAACTAATTCAACCCGTTTTTTTTAATTAATTGGAAAAGGATGGTGAAAGGCACACAGCTGGTCTTCATCAGAAATCTGTAAAACAAACATGGCAAGCCAAATGAGAAGTTAGGAAAGGTTAGCAAAATTAATCTTGCTGCAAGAAATATTATTTCCTCGATTCATCAAAATCATCTTCTCAAGATACATACTTTCTGTTTCACTAAGCAACAGACATATCATCCAGCCAGCAGGGTCAAGTCTGCCGTTGTACTAATGGCATGGCAAGGGTAAGCACGTCAAAGCTGTTATTGATTTTTTCTAAATGCAGCTGGACTGAACTAGAATTACTTTCAGAACAGCAGATATAAAATACCTAATGAAGGTATGGCCAAGCAACTATGTTGCTAAACCTGACAGCAACCTTTTGCTCTCAGATGCTTTTGGGGATGAATGGGAGTGCAGAACAGGACCCTGGGCAATGTAAAAATGCTGAAGATTGGACTAAATTTTAAAAGAAAAAATTATTAAGGAGGTTATTTGGCAAATAGAAATACACCTCACATCTTAAAGTTTACAAGAGCAATACATGCAAACTAGCCTATTTTAGACAGCATACCTGTCTCAATCATAACGTATTTTAGCCATGAATTGGTCAGCATAGGCTGCTCTTAGACAACTCCCGAAAAAGAAGCTACGATTTTTTAAAAACCTATTTTTTTATTAATTATTTCCTTACTTGTATAAAGAAAGTTGTCTTTTGACCACACTGGACAAATATGATACCACAGCTATATTGGATCCTAAGTGGGTAAATATCTGTGATGCACAGTCTACTTTCTACCCTTAAAAAACCCAGTTCTATTTAAAATAACAGGAGATAACTTTGACTCAATATTAACTTTTTAATGTTGATGACTACAGTCTAGGAAACTCCGAGAAATATTAAACTCAGCACAATGGATACTTCAATATCATAATTGGATGCAGCATTTCTTAATGGAATCTAGATAATGGGACATACAAGAGACCCTTTTGCAGAGTTTTTGGACTGGAGAATAGGCTGCACTGGAGGCCAATGTGAAGGGTTCCTCCTGAGATCCCTCCCATCATCAGCAAGTCAAAGACTAGCAAGGGTCCAGTAAAGACCTCATGGAAGACTTCACAGAAAGGAAAAAGGCATATTGTTTCATATGCCCACAGAGCCAGTTCAGCTTCTTCATTTCGATTCACTTGCCTGCCTCCCCATGTAATCACTAAAGCCTGTATCTGCAGTCCTTATTCCCGTTGAGTAGACCTCACTCAGACAAGTAGCATTCAGTGAAATAAATGGGGCTGTGTGAATGAACGATACTCAGCAAACTGGGTTGCAGATTCAGGCTGTGAGATAACAACTGTGAATCAATGTGAACTCAAACAGCAGACTTCTCTTTGGGACGTGACTGGTGAGGGCCTTACAAACCTTCCACAGCACGAGCCAGTGGTCAGATACTGGCCTACAGGCCCGGGTTGATTCTGAGTTGTGCAGCCAACCTAATGTGTAGCAGGTATATCTTCTTTAAAGCAATTTCTAACAGTCCCTCTTTCAATATTTCTTTTGGGATTTTTCCATTTTGTCACTCACGGGGATGCAGCCATTAAGATTGACAAGCAGTAGGTGATTGTTAGTCGTGGTTTTCATACGTACAGACATCTCCGTCTTGCCATGATTCAGCTTTACCTGTGGTATCTTCACACTATCTCCATGTTGCTGTCACTTCCAAACCTGGGTTGCCTCACCTGTTTATCGGAAAGCTGCATCTAGATGTTGAACCGAATGAGACTCATTTTTATGGGAATTGGATTTAATGAAGATCACAGTTGAACATGTAGTTTCTCTCATAGGCTGGAATTCATGTATTAAGAATAAACCCCTTAGGGATTCAGCGCAAATTTCTTGTAAGGCTGATCAAAAACAGTGCCGTGAACTTCCCCAGGAACTAAGGGCTATTTATACTTCTTGGTACAACTTACACTAACAAATAAATAAAACCAAGTGAACTGGGTTATAATATTTCTCCTGTGTTTAGAGCTTGCTGAATTCCAACAGAGACAGCAACCTTTGTCAGCGAAGCAAATCTTTTTTGTCTGTCACGTGGAAATTCATGTCTTGCGCTAATATGGGAAATGAAAGACTGTTCCCAAATGGGTTTAGTGCCACAGAGCTGGTTCTTGCACAGAAGCAGCTCTCTTATCTACAAAATATTAGTATGGACTGATTAAATTACAATTGCACCTGCCTACATAATACATTTTATGATATTTACATTCTTCAGGAATATAGGAGACGAGAGGAGAAAACAAAAAAACCTGCACACAGTCTTAATCTCAGCTCCCCACTCTCTGGTTCCTTCTCTGACCTTGGAGTTTTTTGTAGTATTGATTTGTAGCATTTCCTAAAACATTAGTTCTTTTCTAAAGGTTCTGCTGCCCTGATTTTTTGGAAACTATTTCATATTTGTTTATTTTAATGGAAAAAAAAAAAAAGAAATAGTTTTAGTTGTAATGAATGATTCATAGCTCCTGCAGATCATCCAGGGACACCCGTCAGATTTAATGATTAAAATGCAGTAATAAAACATGAAATGTTTGAAAGTCAACAGTGATGCCTCTGAAGGTAGATCTTTGACAGAAATTGCTGACAGCATCAGAAACTCTCCCTCTGTAAATATACGTTCAAACATACTAATTTCTCTATTTATTTTTTCCCTTTTGCCTTCTCTCCCTTGCAGGTGTCTTCTATATGTGCCATTTCAGGTCAATATTCTAGCAAGATGACAGTTTGTCCATAATTTAATTTAACACTTTTCTTTCTTAATTTACATTTTTACTCATTTTTAGCCTGCAGTGATTATTTGCACAGAAAGAAATTGTCTTCAAAGGCTATATTTAGCCTGATATATCGGATTAGAAATGTAAGCCAATCATGCAATGAGGTTAATTTTAAATCCTGTGGAAATTGTACCACTCTATTTGGTTTTCTCAGCACTGTCACCCATCTTGTTTGAGGTCATATGACCTTTAACTCCAATGTTGAATGTAATTTCCCACCAAAAGGAGTACAAGCGATCCCCTTAAAATAGGCATTTTAGAATGTATAAGGAGAAGCCTGAGCAGATTTTTTTTTAAAGCTGATGATCTGAGGGCTGTGATTGTCTTTTAAAATATGCAAAGAATGAATAGAAAAGTCAAGCAAAAAAAGCAGAAACTTGTGCTTGTTCTCCTTTTCCTACCACAAGCAGTATTCACTAATTCTTTCTTCAGGGTCACCCACCAATACTGGTAGACCTACGTTTTAGTCAGTGCTGTATTTATTGTATTTAGCTAATGGTAATATCAGTTAATATTATTTTTCAGTTCTACAGTTGCTTTAACTGCTTCCTTCCACCTCAGTTTGTCCCCCTTTCCCAAAAAAAAAAAACCCAACAAAAAAAACCCCAAACATTTTGGATTTTTTTTTTTAATAATATCGCTGTTTTCTTGGCAGGGACTGTCTAGGGATGAGTATCACATTCATCATCCCCATCAAATCTATTTATATCTATTGGTTAAAATTCAGCTTGTGATCACTGAGCTGCAGATGGAGCTCCCCGAACAGCAAAAGGAGTCCACGCATCCGTGCCAGGAACAGTTGGAGCCACAGTGGAGAGGGGGCTGAGAGGATCTGTCATTACAGTCTTTATCCCTTCGACCTCAGAGAGGTGTCAAAAAGAGGCAAAGACTGCTACCTCACCTGTGCATTAGTGTCGGGGCTTTTGGCAACCTCAAGGGAAACCTGATTATACAGGGTTTTTTGCAAGGTGACATGAATTTTACAAGTAATTAAAGAGAGAATATAGGGAGTAGATGTGATTGTCAATCTTCCAATGAACTATTAACAAAATACTAAAAAGATGTATTTTTCAAGTATGGAAAATGCAGGGCAGGAGTTCTTTTTAAAATGTGTTTTTCCAGCAGAATTCATTAAACAAGAGATCAAGGCAGTTCCACTCTAACCTATAAATTTCTGGATGATCTGCCATAGGAATATTTTTGTTTTCTAGGGCATGGGCTCACTTGAATATTTCATTTCTTAAGTGCATGAACAGAAGCTGAGGAAAGGGTTTTAGAAAAGCAGGAAGGACCAGACAATCGGAAAGGGTATTTTCCTCCAAGGCCATCAGCCGTGCAGGAGGGTCCCCATCCCTATACATGGCTGCAGTGATCTCAAAAGGGCTCCAGATGGACATCAGGGTGTCTCCTCATGGAGCGCTGCAGAATTAGGCTAAACTGAACATATTTAATATGATCTTGGCCAGCTAAGCTGCTTATCACTCTGTGTCAGATAATACATTATACAGCTGAGTGGCTAATAGATTAAACAGAGAAAGGCTGATGGCAGGGCATTTTCAGTTGCTTTGGATTATATTCCCCCTCTAGGAATGACACTGTGAACTTGGAAGGCTCAGGAAAGATTCTCAGCTTTCTGGTTTTCCAGAAAACCTGCTCAAAAATATGTATATGGTAAATACTGTCTTCTGTATGCAAAAAAATAGGGCAATCTTAAAAGTCATCATTCTTTATAAATCTTGATATGAATGGATCTTAACAAGGAGTAAGGAATTAATAATTACATATACGTATTATTACAGAAAATCAGTCAAACACAAGAACTCTTTAGTTCGCTTTTGAAATTTAAGTTTTCAGTTTCAAAAAGGGTTTTCAATCTACAAAAGTGTAAATGAAATATCATTGCTAATGGAAAGGTATTTGCATATAGTCATAATGGTGCGCACAAGCCTTCAGTAATACCTGTCCAGTGTACAGCCTGGGAAGGATCAGGATTTCACATTTGTAACTATTGCCATAAATGAGATGAACAGAATGAACAAGCTAACAGCATTTGCATGAAAATAAAGCAGTGGGTTTATTTTCCATATTTGTATTTATGTTTCTATTTTTGGAAACTGTGTTTATTTACTTAAACCATGCCAGACACTGGAACTTGGTCTCCTTCACTGTTAAATTGTGACCGTGGCCAGTGCCATGGCTTTCCCCCTAGTCAGCTAGCGCTCTCCCCAACGATCCCCGCGCACGGTTTGGGAGGCAGCACAGACCAGGGAGCACTGCTGGTATGGATACAGCTACACAATTTCAGAATCACAGACTCACAGACTAATATAGTTTGGAAGGGACTTCTGGAGGTCATCAGTCAGACAATCTGCTCAAATAGGGGCAACTAGATTGGGTTGCTCGGGGCTGTGTCCAGTCAAGTTTTGAACATCTCCAAGGACAGAGACTCCACGACCTCTTTGGGCAGCCTGCTCCAGTGTTTGACAACCCTCGTGGTGAACAATTTTTTCCTAACATCTGGTCAGAATTCCCCATGTTGCAACGTGTGTCCAGCTGCCTCTCACCCTTCCACCGGGCACCTCAGGGAAGAGTCTGGATCAATCTTCTCCACACCCTCCCAGCAGGTAACTAACCATAGACAACAGTAAGTTCTCCCCGAAGCATCTCTTCTCCAGGCTGAGCAAACCCAGCAGCCTCAGCCTCTCCTCAAACATTCTGTGCTCCAGCCCCTCACTAGCTTGGTGCTCCTCTACAGGACTCGCCCCAGGTTTTCAATGTTTTTCTTGTACTGGGGATCCCAGGGCACATCACTGACTCATGTTCAACCTGTTGTCGACTGGAATCCCAGGGCTTTTTCTGGAGAGCTGCTTCCTGGCCCATACTTGCCCAGTGTGCACTGCCATTCATGGGGTTACTCCATCCCTGAGGGTGACAGTGCGGCCCACAGGGGCTCACGGGCTGAGGCCAGCCCCACAGCACCTGCAAAGCCAGCAGGGCTGGGCTGGGGCAGTGATGGGGTCAGCACAGCCCCTGCAGTTGCCAGGCTGGTCCACAGCCACGGGGCTGCCTGTGGATGAGCCGAGAGGTCCCGTCCGCAGGTCAGTGCCCTTGGCACAAGACACACAGCTGAAAGCAGCTCCTGATGGCAAGGGCTGGCCCTGGCTGCAACGCCTCCACAGCACGTTTGAGAGTCCCCCACCCAATCCCCAGAGGTCACTCTTGGCTGCACAGGCGTGGAGCTAGCCCCAAGCCCAACAGCCAAACCCTGCAAGTGGGAGAATATATTCAAAGCCCTGACAAACTCCATCCCCTTGTCCAGCTCAATAATAAAGATTAAACAATACTGGCTCCAGTATCCATCCCTGAAGGATGCCTCTAGTCACCAGCAGCCTGCTGGACTTTTTACTGTTGATCACAAACTTTTGAGTCCAGTGGTCTTCACCCACCTTATCAAGTCTCTAAGTGTCCTGTGGAGGCTAAGACAGTTAAAGGTGTGGAAGTGGGCAGACCACAGCAACTGGCAGCTGTGCCACCGAGAGGCTCCCAGCACGGTTTGGTTCACTGCTGCAGGCGCAGAGTCCCAGCCTATAGCTCAGACCCCAAATCGCACGCTGGGCCAGCTCTCCTTCTGCCTGCAGAGACCTCGGTGCCGGACAAAGGCGATGCTGTTCCCCACTAGCACAGTAAGATGGGAGGTTGAGACGTTCCAAATAGTTTAGAGGACTTGCGGATGTATCTTCTGCTAAGAAGACTACACCCTTGCACTGCCGTGCACACTGGCTGGTTGCCACACGCATATGAATTTTAAGGGAAGATAAACAGGACCAGACAAAAAGGTTTTCTCGTTAAGCACGGTGCAAGGGAAGCAGCCCAGCAAGCAAGGCCGCGTAAAAAGGCAATTAGATCAAAGGAACAAGGACGAATTTAAAGACGGGACAAAGCTGTTTCAAATCNGCCCCGCCCGCCGGGGCCGGCCACCGGCAGCGCTCCGGGACCGGGGGTGCGGGAGCGACAAATAACGCCTCCATCGCTTTCAAGGAAGTGGAGAAGGGTTAAGGGACTGAAGACAAAATGGTCTGCACGGCAATCCTGTGCTTCTGCTGTCGGGTCGCTTGGCCATGGTACTTCAATAATTTGAATTTCAGGCTTTGTATAGAAAAAGTTAATGCCGAACCAATATTTTCGGACAATAAATATAATCACTTGGGTAACTACAGGCAGCTTTAGCTAGCAAGTGTCATCAAGCAAACTAATAGAAATGCTGATACGGGATACTAATGAAAGAATTAACGGATTACAGATTTATTAATGTCAGTCGACACGGCTTCCCAGGAACTCAGACTGTCAAACAAATTTGATACTGTTTTAATGAGATTAAGCATTAGACTGATAATGAAGATTGTGGTTGAAATAGTGTCTTTACCAAGCATATGACATAATCTTGCATTAAAAAATAACTCTAAACAAAATCGATGTAACTCATGTTAAATGATGATTTTTAAAACTCGTTAACAACCAGGTCATAAAAATATACTATAGTTGAAGTCTTTTCATTCCAAGGGACTTGCATGTTTTGTGAGCATATAGAGGGCTCTGTTTTGGCATGAATTTTTTCAATATGTTTATCAATGCCCTCCATGAAAACATAGCATTACTACACGTAAAATTTGCAGTATGACACACAAACTGCTAATGTGGAAAACAACAAAGGCAACAGTTCTATTATACAGAGTGACTGATCATTTCTGAGATTAAAAAATGTCCAGTTTTGTTAATGCAGATGTGAACTCAAATGCAAGCTCATGCACCTAAGAACAAAAAACATCATCAAATTTCTAGATCTGGGGCTGAGTCCTAAAATGCAATAGGACTTGGAGAAGGAACCCCATCAGAAGAAATCCCGACACGTTAATCAACAGCTGTTGCGTACTGATGCCACAGTGAAAAGTCCTAATCAAAACATTGCATACATGAGAATTCAAATGATGAAGTATGTTATTAGGACCAGTGTCATAAGCCCCAGCACTCCTCGCACGTAATATGCATTCTGGTATCGCAGAATCACAGAATGGCTGAGGTTGTGGGGACCTCTGGAGATCGTCTAGTCCAAACCCCCCCTGCTCAAGCAGGCTCAGCCAGAGTAGGTTGTCCAGCACCGTGTCCAGTCAGATTTTGAGTATCTCCAAGGATGGAGACTCCAAAACCTCCTTGGGCAAACTTCTTGTCTTTGATCACCTGCACAGTAAAAAGTGTTTTCTTATGTTTAAATGGAATTTCCTGTATTTCAAAGTGTGCCCATTGCTTCTTGTCCTGTCTCTGGGCACCACTGAGAAGAGTTTGGTTCCTTTTCCTTTTCTCCCCACATCAGGTAGTTATAGGCATGGATGAGAGCCCCCCTGAGCCTTCTCTTCTCCAGGCCGAACAGTCCCAGATCGCTCAGCCTCTCCTCATATGTCAGATGCCTCAACCCCTTCATCACCTTCATGGCCCTCCGCTGGACCCACTCCAGTATGTCTATGCCTCTTGTATACTGGGGAGCCCAGAACTGGTCCCAGCACTCCCGAAGTGCCCCACCAGTGCTGAGCAGAGGAGAAGGGTCACCTCCCTCACCTGCAGGCAGCACTCCCCCTCCTGCAGCCCCGGGTGCCGTTGGCTGCCTTTGCCGCAAGGGTGCATCGCTGCCTCAAGTTAACGCTCATACATCACGCGTGATGTATCCTAGCACGCACTCAGAGGTTATGTTCAAGCGATCAGTACCTAATTATCTCCCTGGCACAGGTGCCCAGCTATCTTTGTCACACAGACGCGGGTCCGGACTGGAAGTGACCTTGGAGCTAGGATCCAGTTAAAACCATGAGGTTAGCTGATTTCAGCATCCTGCTTTTGAAAACTACTCCAGCCTCCTCCGTCACACTTATTTCACCAAGTGACACGTAGTCACAGTCAACCAGGCCTTTCACATTGTTCTCACGGTGTAATGAGGACACAACCCACCAGTTCTGGCACACATTGCTATGGTAATTTAGCATGATACAATTCCCCCTTCCCCAGAACCGCAGTTTTAGTTACCAGTGAAAATGAGTTTGACTAAAAACACCAGACTTACTCTGAGGTACCCACGATACAGCCCCTCACCTCCTTCTGTAGGCTCTTGTAAGAGCAGTCACCTGCAGCAGCGGGGCAGAGCAGGCAGCTGGGGGCACTCACAGCTCAACCCCCCCCATCTCTTCTGCCCAGTTCATCTGGGTAAAAGCACTTCCTTTCACTGTTAAAAATGTGCACTTTCTTGCTTTGAACTAGCTCCAACTTCTAACCACTAAGGTTCATTGCACTTTTTTACTGCTAGACTAAAAGCCATCTACCACCAGGAACAACAGAACTCGCTATCGAATGATGTCTCAACCCTTTTTTGTATTGAATCTTCTCTTGGGTGTCTCTCCCTGTAACATCAAGTTTTATGGACCCCAGTGATTCTTGAAATGTGTTTGTGAAGCCTGTTCAGTTTTTCAACACCTTTCTTCAAGTGTGGACACCAGAACTGCCTACCTTATTTCAGTTGACATGTATCACTTGTGACACAGAAAGATGTGATGCCACTTTCCTCCTCAAACTAAACCCCCAACAATCAATACCTCTTATCATTTTTTTTCATTACTGGAACTAAAACGGACTTAAAGCCCCAATTACAAACTGACCCTTTCTCCATCTCCAGAACTGCGGTAAACTCATGACGATGAAAGGTGCAGGACAGAAAGAAAGGAGGAGAATCTGCTCTGTGGTATAGGTGAATCCAATCCTTTCTTGAGGAAGCATTCCCCATCACCGCCTTCCCCCATCTTGTCGCAGGTGGCTCACCACACTTCAGATGGTGCATCCAGCAGGGAGGCAGTTTGTGTCACTGTGCTGGGCTACTAGAAGGTTCCCTGTGTGGTGAACAGAAAGAGATAAAGCATATGAGAGTAAAGCCTACTTCACCTGCTCTGTTTGGATGGGCATCGGATTTTCCTTTTTATTGATGATACAGCTTGTCTAGAGGACTAGCCCCTCAAGCCTAACGCTAGCCTTTGTAAACATCCCCCGCGCAGTCCTTCAATCTGTCTGAGCAGGCCCAGGGTATTGCTTTAAGTATCTGAAATATCCCTCCATTGTTTGTTCACCTGCAGTCCAGGGTTGGCTCAGTCACTGTCCTTGCTTTTCCACCGACTACATAGTGATTGATCTCATTATTTACTAGGTTTTAGGAGAGGATTGACAGTTTCAGTTATAAAAACAGAAAGGGAAAAAACATCCAGAAAGCAGTCTTCATCAATCAAAGCATCCTTGAAGCACAGTATGGAGGCACAACATGAATAATAGAATATTCTAGCTTTTTTATTGCCAAAAAAAAGTTAAATTACTGCAAATCCTGAGAACATGAAAAGGATGTTGGTTTAACATTATTTAATCCCAATAAAGAGAATTCCAGTAAGCTGATGCATACATTGCAAGAGTTTATATACTTCATGCTGTAAAGGCTCAGACTTACCCTAAATAGGATTTCAACAAATTAAGGTAATTAAGTCAAGAATGCTGTCTCCAAGTTGCTGCCTTAATCAGTGGTGCCCAAAGTTCCCAAGGCACCTGAGATGCTCAGAGGCATCTCAGCCTTCGCAGTGATGGGCAGCTCGGGACCCGTCTCACGGGTAACTTTCGTCTGCCTACACTCCCTTAACAAGCTTGACTTGGGAGGCGCATCCAGAAATCTGAGGACCCAAGTTTCAACTGCCTCCTCTGAGTAGGCACAAATCCCTACCTCCTACTTGTCCAAAGTCTGTGATACGTAAGACTGTGAGCTGAGGTGTTGGCACTTCTCCCTTCTCACTGGAAGCGTTCCATTTTGCATTAAAAAAAAAAATACAATTTTGACGATACGAGCAGGTGCCCAGAAGCGGTGTGAGTTGCCCAGATCTCTTTCTGAGTCTAACACTAATAATAAAGATGTGTTTATATTTTGAATGAAGATTTTTTTTAAGGGGAAGATTTTTCTTCGTCCCTATACGACGCTTGTGTAACTGGGACAATAAAAATGTTTTCAGAGCAGTCACATTCAACACCGAGGCCAAATTTATTTTGATATAACATCTATTCTCTTTACTTGTTTCAAAGATACATTTGACCTTACTTCTCTACAACATAATTTATATCACTAAATTCTACAGAGACAGAACAGAATTCATTTTCTATCCTAGCAATAGAAATGAATTTTAAAGCCAAAAGAGATGGATGTTCAGAAGCAACACACACTGCTTTTGATTAAAGAATATGTCAAAATTATTCGGTCACTGCATTAATTTTTTTTTCAAAGACTAATATACATATTGTGAATATGAAATTGTAGATTATGCAAAAGCAGCAGAAACAAGTCCACAGATACCACGTTTGTCCTTCAAAAAGCAGTTTTCTGGAAAAACATTACTAAAACCTTCTACGAACAAACGCAGCATTTAACATAAAACTGCCAGATCCTGAACAATCTGCGTGAAATTTTCCTCCCAGTAGCATATGCCTTCTGGAGAAAGATATCCTTAACTGAAATGTCTCCTTCAAATATTTTTTTCTAATAAAACATCCAATATTTGTTTCCTCAGCATCTTCTCCACCTTCCCAGGCTTTACTGGGCTTTTTTGTTATTTAAATTGCTTATAAAATACTTGTTGCTAGCCCATAAGCAATAATTACATTGTTTTAATTTGGGACCTTGTTAAAACACACCTATATCCACAACATGAGCAGTTAAAGCTTCATATTGTAGCAATGGAGCATCTTGTTTTATTATGTGGAAGTGTTAATTCATCACATTGTAAATTATATTCCTGTGATTCACTAGCAACCACTTTTGTTATTCACCTAGTGTTTCTCCACAAGGCAGTGGTGAGCTCAAAATCCAAGCAGGTATACTAAAACAAAGAATTTTAACAAATTCAAAAAATCTCTGAAATCAACTAGTGGTGTGAAGGATATGTAAATCTTTCTTTCATTGCATTATATTTTCCCTTTAGTATTTCAATATTCCACAGCCTTGCAAAATTGTGTTGTTAAAAACAATTCCCCATGAACAATGCCCAATGTGCATCTTTTATACATCTTCAAGTTCAGCTGAGTTCACAGAAGCCCATTCTCCGTTGCCTGTCAGAGACACAAAAGGGGTGTCAGTAATGCCGTAACAGCTCCAACGCCACCGCAGTCAGAGAATGCTCAAGAAAATCCCCTTGAGGGGGTTGCAACTAGTCATAGTATGAGAAGTGACACCAATAGACATTCTTTCAAAGAATTATAACACGAAGCTGTAAAAGGTGAGTGATCACTTTTCAGCGGATGACTCAGGAGTACTTGAGAAAAGAAACAGTGAAGAGATTTTGGGTCACTTTAGAGTCCAGGGCATGGGAGACAGGCTTCGAAAGTGACCTTGGGCTTCTCATTTCTCAAGGTCTGTGAGCATGCAGTAAGAAAAGCAGCCGGCCTCCAACAAAAACATAGCTTAGTTTGATAAATGCGTTAAAAAGTACAAGGAGACCATGAATATTTATAGCATTGAAACAGACTGACATTTAATTTTATTTGCATTAGAATTTAAAATATTTTGATTATATGATTGCAGATAATTCAGAGCAAAGAGAAGTATGTGCTCACACACAACATATCTCGTATGCAGGAGAATATTCCAATGTATGCTAAAGCAAAAAACCTTCAGCTGGACCCTAACTACGTCCATACTCGTGCTCTAATACAGAGATCTTAGTCACATCATAGCCCACCTTTATAGCAGTGGAGAGAGGGAACAAATATCTACCTTGCTACTGGAAACAGCAGCCTGAACTGGCACTCTTGGCTACCCAGATCTGCAGAACTGCTTTGATACAAAATCTCTGTAGTATCAGTTCCTGGATTTTGAAAAAAGCTTTTCTGCAAGTGCGGATGCAGGATACTACCTGTGGTCTACATGTAGAGATATGTGTATAAATGTTTATGCATCTGTCCCTGTGCAAGGCTGTTCATATAGCCTGTTCTGAGGGAAAGCATCAGAAAATGTGAAGGCTGAAGGAGCCAAAAGGGATCTTCTTTGGTATTTCATACTCAATCTCATGGTTGTCATCAGCCTTTGATCTTTTGCAGAAATTGAGTGTCTAAGTCTGTATTGGGTTTGTGTGGCAAGGTTTTGGTAGCGGGGGGGCTACAGGGGTGGCTTCTGTGAGAAGCTGCTAGAAGCTACGTTGGATAGATACCTACATCTGATAGAGCCAATGCCAGCCGGCTCCAAGACAGACCCACTGCTGGCCAAGGCAAAGCCCATCAGCAACGGTGGTAGCTCCTCTGGGATAACATATTTAAGAAGGGGGAAAAAAACTGCACAAGAGGAATAGCAACCAGAGAGAGGAGTGAGAATATGAGAGGAACAACCCTGCAGACATCCAGGTCAGTGAAGAAGGAGGGGGAGGAGGTGCTCCAGGCACCAGAGCAGAGATTCCCCTGCAGCCCGTGCTGAAGACCATGGTGAGGCAGGCTGTCTCCCTGCAGCCCATGGAGGTCCATGGTGGAGCAGATATCCACCTGCAGCCCAGGGAAGACCCCACGCCGGAGCAGGTGGATGCTGGAAGGAGGCTGTGACCCTGTGGGAAGCCCACACTGGAGCAGGGCCCTGGCAGGACCTGTGAACCCGTGGAGAGAGGAGCCCACGCTGGAGCAGGTTTGCTCGCAGGACTTGTGACCCCGTGGGGGACCCAGGCTGGAGCAGTCTGTTCCTGAGGGACTGCACCCTGTGGAAAGGACCCAGGCTGGAGCAGTTTGTGAAGGACTGCACCCCGTGGAAAGGACCCATGCTGGAGAAGTTTGTGGAGGACTGTCTCCCGTGATGGAGCAGTTGATGGAGAAGCCTGATGAGATGTCATTTGTTGTGAACAAGAGGCCTGTATTCAGTATAATTCAATACCTGTGTTCAACACCTGTATTAAATACACATACTGCCTAAATTCAACACTTATATTACCTATATTCAATAACTAATGATTAGTTAGTTGCTAATCAAGCCCCAAATGGTTAGTCATGACAATTATTCTATAAATTATCAACACAAAAAGTCTCTTCCACATTTTTTAATGCTTTCTTTTGGTTTTAATTGCTTTTTCTGCTTACAATCTTCCTAGCTACAGTGGGCATGGAGATGGATTATGAATCCCTTTCATCCTATTTACAGCAGCAACAGCATTTCAGATTCTGGCCTGGCCTGCTGCCAGATACAAGCAATACATTTCCTCCAGTTGCAAGCAATAAAATTATTCCGTCTTTGTTATTCCGCATTTCCCTGGATCTTTTTGAAGGACATCAATAATTCTCTGCCAGCGTTGCTGTGATGAATTATACGCTTTAGCTGTTTAGCACAAGGGTGAGCTATACAAAGCCACAGGAGGATGAATTTAAAAAATGATCCACATGAGTTTTTATTGTTTCTTTTAAACCAATTTCATAATAGCAATGCAACTATAGCAAAAATATTAAGTGCAATTAGGGAGACAATCAAAATTACGAAATTCACAGACTGGTTGTTGGTTTTTATGCATGCTTCATGCCTGTTTTCTGAGAGGACCAAAAAATTAAAAGCTCCATTCAGCTTGGGAGACTCCATGTCAGGTCAATGCCTCCCAAGTGCTTTTGTGCTTTTGAAATACCTGTTCCTGTCTCCTCTTCTTTTACAGGAGTTTATGCCGACATGTTTATGACTGCATTCTAGCCTACTCATTAAATTACATTTTCAAGAAATTTAATTAAGCATATTCAGAGTTCTTGTGCACAGTGTCAGTTTTGAGAATCTCTCCATTCTGACTGTCATAATTATGAATTAACTTTTTTCTTTTTCCATGGAAGTGGATACAATTTTTCCTCCTAAAATTTATATTCTGGGTAGATGGCTCTCTCTTACTTTCAAGTGCATTAAAACTGTATTTGCTCACATATTTACTTATATTTTATTGTGAAGAAGTGAGAGGGGTTTTGCCTGAAAACATTACCTTGGTTAACAAAACCGGTACCTTGTCCTGTTTCCTCCAGTTTTTTTATTTTCATTTAGTGGTCAATGAGTGTTAATTTTGAACATTTAGAACTGCAGAGAGACAGTTCTGTCAAGTGCAAATCTGTCTCACTCTCCTGAATGTCCTTTATGTCTTCCCATGCAGGTAGGTTATAATAACTTTCATATGAAATGTTCTGTTTTATTCGACTCCACCCAAATTCTGATGTCACTTTCATCACTGTGCTATCATATTTCATCAGTAAGAGAGGTAAGCAAGATCTGCTATTTGTTTCTTTTTCCCTTCCTCTCTCCAGAAAGAACTTTGCTTGACTATATTAGTTATTAAAAGCTAGCATTTTATGATGGTTTTGGCTGGGATAGCGTTAATTTTCTTCATAGTAGCTAGTATGGGGCTATGTTTGGGATTTGTGCTGAAAACAGCGTTGATAACACAGGGATGTTTTCGTTACTGCTGAGCAGTGCTTACACAGAGTCAAGGCCTTTTCTGCTTCTCACACCACCCCACCAGCCAGTAGGCTGGGGGTGCAGAAGACGCTGGGAGGGGACACAGCTGGGACAGCTGACCCCAACTGACCAAAGGGATATTCCATACCATGTGGCATCACGCTGAGCATATAAAGCTGGGGGAAGAAGAAGGAAGGGAGGGACGTTCAGAGCGATGGTGTTTGTCTTCCCAAGTCACCATTAGGCCTGATGGAGCCCTGCTTTCCTGGAGATGGCTGAACACCTGCCTGCCGATGGGAAGCAGTGAATGAATTCCTTGATTTGCTTTGCTTGTGTCCATGGCTTTTGCTTTATTTACTTATTAAACTGTCTTTATCTCAACCCACGAGTTTTCTCACTTTTACCCTTCCTTTTCTCTCCCCCATCCCACCGGGGGGAAACAAGCGAGCGGCAGTGTGGTGCCTAACTGCTGGCTGGGGTTAAACCACAACACATTAGAAAAAAAAAATATAGCAGTAATAAAAGCCAATGTTTAGAAACCCTCTTACTTCTTTGTGGACTAAAACACAAGAGCCTTGTTAAATTGGACCCACCCTTGAACTCAAGCTTATTTGCTAGCTTTATGCAGTACTTTCATCCTTTTGTCAGTATAATCCATTTTGCTTTAAGTCCTGGGGTGTTTTATAATTTGATACCATTCCTCTTTTTCTTTTCCCGTGGTTTAGGGGAGTTTGGCGTTTAAATGACATCAAACACACAGAATGCACACATAGGGACACAGATATATGTACGCATAAAACCTGTCATTATATTGGTTATTCATCTAACTTCCCATCCTACTTAATTATTAAAGGAAAGAGTAATTTTGTCCCTTTTGCTGTCTCCTCTGATCGGTCATTACTGCCAGATGTTGCTCTGACCCAAAGCCTCATTTTCAAACCCCAAACGATGTTAAGTGCCCGAGGCCACCCGAGGTTTCCCTCGGCCCCTCTCCTTGGAGGGGTTATGAGGGGGATGGCTCATTACCACGCGATGGGTGCTAGCTCAAAGACCAACTGCTTGCCTTCACCCCCTCTGCTCCTGGGCGCCTCTCTGATCTTGCACTTGACGCACCCCTACAAAACCAAGATGGCAGCGTCGGGGCAGCCACCCCCGCCGGAGGCTCCCCGCGGGTCGAGGCGGGAGCTCGGGGTCACACAGCGCAAGGCCCGGCCCGGCCCGGCCTCTGCCGCCACCTTGA
>WAAD01000582.1:44080-72072 GCA_013389945.1 Fregata magnificens | reverse complement strand
TGAAAAGGGCAGAAGGATACGGTGTAAAAGCACTGCATTTAATTGGTTTTTAACTTTTTAGAGTGGATAAGAGAATGACAAAATCATGTGAAAGGCAGAAAGAAGCTAGGTAAACTGTTCTGCAACATTAATGTCCTACTTTAAATTCTAACTGCAAATTCTTTAGTTGGTCTTTTCTAACTACAGTAAATTTGTTTTTAAAAGTGTTTTTTCAAAGATGCAAAATATTCCAGCAACTGCTGTGGTTTCTTNGTTCCTCCTAAAGAACTGTGTCTGGTACAGATTCATATTTCCTTTCCTTAATAGTTAGACAAAAAAATCATGTAAGTATTATTATATATTTTTACATATATTATATATGTATACACACTCATATACTATAAGTATATAAGTATATATCTATTTTATATATATATACATTTATATAGTATAAGTAGAACACTCAGGATTTTCATACAGGATAAGAAACAGCCTGTTAGTATAATTGACTATCAGAAAGTCCAAATTTAAGCCACTGCCTACACAAGCATGATCAGAAGCATTTAAAACACAATAAAATAATTTTTTTTCAGTAATCATATTGAATCTTATTGGAAAAGTATCAAGTTTTATTCCCGAGAAACATGGAGATTATTCATTTATCTTTTTGGTGCTTATTAGCATTTTAAAGTTAGCCGTGTGACACTTCTTTGAAGAGTTCAATGATAGAATGACAGATATAGGAAGATAAAGATATTTGCCATGAACGTCCAAAAGATTTTCAAAGGAACTATGTAGTCATGGGATAAAAGGGATTATAGCATGGATAAATACTGTACTACTGTGCTGGAAACAGAGAGTAGGAAGAGGTGGTCAATTTGTATGATGGAAGGAGGCTTTTCAATGGAGTGATCTGCCCTAGGGTTCATGCTGTTCATGTCCCTGGAAGAAGGATAACCAGGTGACAAATTTTCTGATGACACTATTAAGGACAGTAAAACAAGGCCCAACTCTTAAGAACATCAAAAGGATCTCATGTGATTCAGGGTCTGGGCAATAAAACAATAGACAAAATTTAATTTTGATAAACCTGGACTGATGTCTATGGTAAAGTAAGTCCTACCTTTCCATATAAAGGGATGGTCCCTGAGCTGTCAGTGAAGTACGAGATCTTGGAGTTATGATGGAAAATTCCATGAAAACATCAATTTGATGCACTATGGCAGTCAAAAAGGCAAATCAACCATTAGGAATTAGAAGGAAAAAGTATATTATTATGTCACTCAGTAAACAGATCACTGACCCACATCTTGAATGGCACAAGCCCTGGTCCTCCCGTCTGCAGGAGGAGATCGTTGAATTGGGAAAGGTTCAGAGGAGGGCAAGAACAACCAAAAGTATGGATCACTAAGGAAGCACTTCAGTTTCTTCAATTTGGAAAATAAACAACTATAGGGAGGTATGATAAAATCATCTGTAGGATGGAAAGGGTGGGCAGGAGTGGCCAGTTCACTGTCACTTGCAGTATAATAACTAAGGGGTATTAAATGTTGCTAGACAGAGGAAGGTGCAAAGCAAAGAAGGTGATCTTTCTTAAAGCCATGTAGTTAGGATGGGATGCCTTGCCACCAAATGATGTAAATGCTGAAAGCTTATATATGTTCAGCAGGCACCTGGGCAAGCCCATGTTAGAGAAATACATGGAAGCTATTAAATACACAGGAATCACAGCTGGGTGAGTAACTCTCAGATCACTGGATGGTGGTGAAGCACTCTTTCCTTTTCTTTTAGAAAAGATTCGCTTTCTTTTACAATAACACAGAATAATAAGCCAAACTCCTTTGAGAGTATTTTTCCTCTTTCATTTCTTTAATTCTGTATTTTTTCCCTTTTTCCTTCAAATTTCATGAAGATACAGATAAGATTGTACATTTTCATTATTCCTTTGCCTATTAGCAATTGTTCTGATCTTGAAAATGTCTAGAAAGTTCCACAGTGAAAAAGGAAAAAAAGTAGAAGTTTGAAAAGAAATATTTTCAATATTTTCATTTTTTTACATTTGTTATCAGAAAAGGAAATAAAGAAGGAGAAATAAAAATGTGAAATTTTAGCAGTAACATTTTCCAAAGAAACACAATAAAAATGGAAATTCTAAATAAAGTAAGAACATGATAATCTCAAATTTCCCATAAAAATGTTCAAGTGTAATAAAAGTAATGTTTTCTCGTAAAAGTTATTTCTAAATGAAGATTAATTTTCTAGCAGGGTATGCTTGCATTTGGTGTGTTAATAGTTGAATAAAAATCTCAGGAAAATTGAGCATTTTACCATCTTTCTATACAGTTTTTACATACTGTTTATATATTTTTACCTATTTTTTAGCCTATTTTACCTATTTTTTTAAACACTGAGACAGCTGAATCTGCTATTATTTTTAAGGTTTATATAGTGTTATAGACATGCATTCTATGAATAAAGATATTTTGCAAATATAATAAATTGGTAATGACACTTAAAATAATTCTGGGTTTGTTACATCATTTGTGAAACATTAAAAAAAAAGGCAATCCTGCAGTCATTTAAAACTGACATCATGCACAAATGCTAGCAGAGCTTTTTTGGGCCATGGGGATATACAGGGGGAACAATGAGGGAAATAGTTTGATGCTTGCATTGTTTTCCAAGAACTGTGCTCAAAATGTAAGCAAGCAGACTACAAAAGGAAAACTTTAACTCTTTCTGACCTTTTGCATTATGGAGTTGCACTTGTCCCTTTGATCATCAGCCCTGCTGAACTCAGGCTGAACTAAAACTGCCTGGTTTTCATCCAGGTATTTGTTTCTTTTAAGAAAGCTAGTAAACAACATGTTTTATTCAAAATGAGGACAATATATTTAGCTGAGTATTGTAAAACCTAGTGTTAACATTTAAGACTTGACCATCTCACATTATCATCAGATAGTTTAATGTAATGCTAAATAAGACCAAGTAGAGGGTAAAGATCACATGGGAAACAATTCAGAACAGTCCTGCATGGCAAAGGGCACCTGCACCTTGCCACTTGCAGAGCATTCTCTAAGAGCGAACCATCTGCAAGGAGATCATCATGACTGACTGGTTTTCTATCTGGCACTTTTCAGTGAACAGTCGTATTGATGTATTTGATCTATGAGTTGTGCTGAGATTGTCTATTTGATGGAATACTCATAGCAATTATTCTTCTGATTGTTATTAAAAGTTAGTGACAGGTCACCCACACCACACGGTCTTGGTTTTGTTCCCTAATTGGATCGTCTGATCTTGCCGGATTCTTTCTACCTTCTTCAAAATCAAACTGAATTTTATTTCTTTAATAAATTAATCCTGGCTACACTTCTCTAATTATAGTGAACACTTACAGGAATAAAATTTAGCTCAAAGTGGTGTTTATGCAGCACAAATACATAAGATACAAGTATATCAAGTTCAAACTGCTGTTTGAAATTTATGAAAAATATTGGTGAATATTTTTCTTAAATTGCCAGTTAATACCAGCATGGATGATTGCCATCAATAAGTAATAGACTAGTCTGAACAATGAGGATGGAGTAGGTATTTGGGAGTTAGTACGCAGAAGACATTTAACCAAGATTTTACAAAACTGATCTTGCAAAAATGAATGTACTTAAGCTCCAGAACTCGGGAAGTAGATCATTCAGACTAGGTGGGACTCTGTTCTTAAAGGAAATGTGTGAACTAAGGTGAAATTATTTATAATTCAGACTAACTATGGTTAGTTAGTCTGAATCCACAACAATCTGCAGTGTGTGCTTGAAAACTACGTAGTAAAACTCAATGGATATCAAGGTGGTTACTGAGTCTTGGACAATGGCTTAGAAACATGTTGTTCAGATAAGTGGAAGTATCCCAAGACAATGATCCTTTACAAAACCAGTGCTCAGCTTGTGGCCAATTGCTTTTTCTCTAAGGATAATCACTTAGAGCTGTTAGGATGTTCAGATACAGCTGTCTGGGCTTCTTTGAAATCAAATAGTCTTCGAACAATTTCCCAGAAACGGTATCAGAGTTTGCAAAAATACATCATGCTTTCCTCATTCGACATTGCTATGAGTTATTTGAGAGAAGAGCTTGGTGAAATATGAAAAGGTGACAGCAAATTCCCATGCTAGGTGTCAGCAGTATAAATTAGACCTATTTGTACTTCCACAACTTAGTTATGCCAATTTAAATGGCACACTTCTACTCTAAAGCATAAGTAAACGCTAATGAACTGCTCCAAGGAATACGCATATTAGAAATCCTCACTTGGTACAGAAATGTAGTAATGACCAACACTGAACCATCGTCAAATCTCGTACCACCTTGAGAAAACCCTGTGGGGAAAGCTAAGCTCTTCAGCATGACTCAAAGACTAATACCTGCAGGTAGGCCAAGCTAAAAAACAAATCCAATGTAAAAAGCCATGGACAGAGCCTGCTCTTCTACCTCACATCCTTTAGACTAGGTATGTAAGTCAAACCCAGAGCCTTACACAGCACCTTGCAGTAGGAGCGCGGCTGAGTTGATGGTGGAACACCACTCTCTTGAACCACATTTGATATGTGATTCAAAGCCATCCACACAAAGCATCAGACAAAATCCTGTGAAGATTGTATCTCAGTGTGACAAAGAGTTGGATTATTTTAACAGGGTCTGTACCTAAAAGAGGCAGTCGCAATCTTCCAAGAAAGCACACAGGACCAAAAGAAATCTATGGAAATCAAATCAGCCTGTTTATTTGACCTGTGGAGGCGTGGACCTTTTCTACATGACAAAACACACTCTAATTTAGTGGGAAATGTATTTATTTTAATTATGCTATTTGCAAATTTTCTGCAGGATATACCATGAAAGTAATGAGGTTATGTCATTACAAAATATCTATCATAACACTCTGCTATTAAATCATTTTACTACTTTTGTGTAGATTACAAAGCAGCAAGTAGTGGAATGTAGTTAAAATGTTATAGTTCTCCTGTAGATGAAATACTGTACAAAGGGTACAGTAGCCTTTTTTCCAGTAGCCTGATTACCCACAAGTATGATGTGCAACAAATCACTGGCAGGAAGGATTACTTGGAACAGAATGAACTAGTATTTTATCAATCATTTCTTTTAAAAACACAGAGTAGTGTATTAGAGCTACATTTTATGAATGTGTGCGCCAACTAAATTCCTGTTTAAAATGTTGTATTTTTCTTTTACTTTAGTATTTGATGGGCACATACAGTTCAGTTACTTGTAAAAACAAAATACCAGAAAATAATCCAAGAAGAAAATCTATCAAGCTCAGATTCATATTATTTTATCTTGTACCTATGAATGATGTCAGCTGACTTATACTTTAACTCATTTTAAAGAAAAATACGAAGAACTAAGACTAAAAGAAAACAATAAGATTAAGTTGAAAGTCATACATTAACTAGATCTTAACCATGAAAAACTCTAAGCCTAATAGTGAAAATTAAAAATTTTACTCATGAACTAAATATTTTATGTGTGTGAGAACAAAAAACAAATGTAGAGGTGAGGAACTGGGAGGTTTCTTGCATTGGTTTACAGGCTGCAGATTATACATAAAACCTACGCAAGCATCAGAGGTTATTAATGCCACAGCTTAATATTGAAAATAATGGCAGCTAACACTAAGCACATTTTCTCTTTGAAAATATACATTTGGATCTTCATTTATACTTTAATATCATACCTTGAGCCTTCCATCAGTTTGTAAGTTCCTACCAGGACTCTAAAATAATCTTCACAACCAGAAGCTTTAGAGGCTTTGTGGTAAAACTGCAAGCACCTTTATAAAACCAAAAGGTCTTATAAAATCAGGACTTGTATTGACACATATTTTGTATTTGTTGTATTTAAACATAAATAGCAGTTGCATTTAAGCAAATGACAACCACCTTTTTAGAACAGATAACATTCAAAATACCAAGGTAAGACAAGATAGAATTAAAGAACCTTATAAACCTCTACCTACATGCATATCAGTGCTGCCCTCCAGACTCAGCTCCACTATATTACCTTTGTATATCTGCAGAAACACTGCTCTAACTCCTTCAGCAACCTTTCTTCACGCCTCCTGCAAGGCCCTCCTCTCTGTGTGCTCCCTGCTCTTCCCAGCAGTGGGCAAACACCTTGCTGTGCTCCAAACGCTCGGCCAGCAAGGCTGTCCCACTCATGGCTCTCCAGGAAAAGGGCGGCCCCCAGCCCCAGTCAGTTCCTTCTGGAGGAAACATGACACAATAGCATCCACAAGTAAAGCAAATACCATCAGTCATAGCAAGCCAGGAAAAAAAAAAAAAAAAGAGAAAAGAAAAAAAAACCCAAACCACTCTTCTGGTAGGTTTCCCAAACAGTAAGAAATACACATTATTTAATTTAGCTCCCAGTGTTTTGTCTGAATTTGACATAGTCCTCCAGCTTTGCCAGAAAGAAACCTACCTCATGTGAAGTATAGCAAACCCGTTCTCAGCTGAAACAAAGCACTTAAGTAACTGTGATATATACATACATTTCAAAAAAAAGTGTGAGTGAGATGCCATGGTTTCTCTGAAAAGAGGCCCTTCAGCCATGCCAGTTGTTAAAGGCGCAAACACCATGCTTTTCTGCTGCTTAATTTTAAAAAGTATGTTTCCTCTTAATCAGACAGAATAACATCAGATTTTCATGTATAGGTCATTAAAGATGAACTATTAATCTAGATTTTCAATGCTGTTTTAGAATTTAGAAGAAATATTTTTAAAATAAAATAGATCTTAAAAAAAACCTCCTGACTCTGTATCTGTCAGGTCCGTTCAAAATCAGAATCAGTATTAGCTCACACTAAAAGAAATCAAACTGAAATAACTGGAGGTGAGGATAGCCTAGAATTATTCATTGCATTAAGCATAGGTGTCCTTAAATTTTGTATTAAATTCCATTTAAATACCATCAAACCAAGATGAAGAAAATGTTATAGGATTAATAGTTTTGCTTAAATAGTAACAGTAAGTTTTCTTTTCCTACTGTGAGGTAGGGTGGTGTGGACTTTTTTGTAAGTAAGTTGCACAGAAATATTACATCCGGTATAATTTTCATGGAAAAGTTTTATGTTATATACAGTTCACTTTATATTTTCAAAGGTATTAAGGAAATCTCAGAAATTGGTTTGTATATAACAAATTATTTCTCTGCTATTCATACCTTGCTGCTGTACTACTCAGTTGCATCATTGTAAATGAGCTTTTTGTTACTTAATGTATAGAAAATCAGAAGTGAAAAACTAATACTTTGGGGTAATTTGTTAGCTCCTTTGCATTAAACAAAGAGCTATGAATGAGACCCCAAGACTCTAATTCCAAAATAATCAAACTCTGATCTGTTGAAAATTCACTCAAACCAACCTACCAACATCCCTACGGTTTTCCCAAAATTAAAATGAGTGTAGTAGCTGATCTTATATCTCCATGCCTAATTTAGAGTTTATGGCATTCGGTCTGAGAATATTTTGACATGGTTACTAAATTTTCCATTAATTGAAATAAGAATGCCACTCCTTCAAACATGTATCCTTACAGATATCTCTATAAGCACATACAACAGCTTCCTATCACAAGGTAGTAGCCCTTTGTAAACTTAGATGCCTAAAGTTAGGCTCCTAAATCCACAGTAAGGAGCCTACTGCTTTGTGGCTATGCCTGCAAATCACACCGCAATCAATACAATCTCACATTCTTACTTACAAATCTTTTTATCTTATCCATGTGCCTGTGCATGGATTTAGAGGTCTTTCTTTAGGAGACATGGTTTGATCACTTTGGATTATTATTTTTGTTTGATCCTTCTTAATCACAAGAACATGATTTCTGCAATATGGAACAGTTTGGTCAACATACTTTAAAATTCCATAGATTCAGATTACAGTTTTGAATTATGTTTTGAGTACTTGAACATCTGCAAGGAATGCTTAAGAATAGTAAGAGAAAATGGAAAAGATGTCTTCTGATTTTTTCCTTTCTTCAGTCATAAAAGACAAGACTATTGCAGAAATGGACAATTCTGAAATCAGACTGCTTTAGAAAGCAGTCATCTTCTTCCTCAAAGAAGGTTCTTATATGGTATTGCATGCTACAACATTGTACTTGCATGCTGTTAGTATCTCTATCTCCTGTGCAAATATTTTACATGGGAAAAAATTCTAATAACATTGTTTCACATCTTTTAAATGGCCAAGCTGGCTTTTTTGATGAAAAAGACATGGAAGAAATGTCTCTTATTTGTAATTATCATTCTTAACTTGAGGTTTCTTTTCTTCATATGGCGTACAGAACTGAGACTTCTATCAGTGTTGTAAACCATGAACATTGCTACTTCAAGAAAGACCCTGGAACTCCTGTTGGGAGATTATAATTACTTATTCCAAATCTTCCATTAGGTCCTTCCTAACAAGGTGTTATCTTGTCAATCGTTTAAAACAAATGAGACTAAGCCAAATGCTTTGTGTTCATTTGTCATTAAGGCACTCTTGAATATTTTGCTGATAAGGCAATGCAAGTGAAGAGTTATTATATCAGCTGTTCTTTGACGTAGCTATAGTCTGAACTCCACAGAACTTCAAGTAGTTCTTGAACTGCAAAGACCCTTTATAAACTTGTGCTAATGTGGAAATAAAAACCCAAAGATTTAAGCATACAAACCATAATCCACTGATCCATTTCTTCCTCCAGATTCACTGATCCAATTCTGTTAGATACACAGATGTGAAGCTGAACTAACATAGTAATGAATCTGGCATTCAGTTAGTAAATATATCAGTAAAAGTTGGATTCACAGATATTATAAGACAGAGGCTTAACACTGCAGTCTTTGGTGTTAAAGTGAATATATGGAACTGAGCTCCTAATTTTAGGAAAAAAAGTCAAACTGGTATCTGTCACTTATTCCTCCGCTGTTATGCCAGGACATGATTTAACTTACCTTTTTACAAAAATATTTTATGCACAGTACCCAAACATTTCCTTTGGGAGAGTATTTCTGAGAGGCTGTTACCACCAGTACCTCCAGAACTGAAGCTCCCTTTAATTTCACTTAGGTGTATCTAGAGTGCAACTTCTTGCCTACACAATGCTTTGGCTGTTTTGATGTAGTTTCATTCACTCCTTTGATAAAGGCCACAATGACAGGCTTCTTTCTTTAGTTTTTAACCTCAGCATCCTCCCCCTTGTGTTCATTGTCCATTTATACCACCCACACCCACCTCTCTCTGACTTCATTCTCCCCTTCTTTCCTTCCTCTTCCTTCTGCCTTTATTTTTCTGTTTAGACCACATACCATTCAGACCCTCTCTGATTGTCTCTTACTTTGTTTTTGTAAATCACTGTTTATGAAATAGTGTTGTTCTCTGTTGTCCTTGACACATTTAATTGAGAAAATTTAATTTTATTCCAAGGTGTTGGGTAAAACGAATGCAACCTCAGCCTAAATATCAGGACTCCCTTTTCAGCTGCAGGAGGACTGCACACCAGGCCTAAGGTTACCAAGCAGAGCATGCAGGAACACTGGTATGCTCATCATTACACAACAGTGGCTCACATCAGCCAAGATCTTCAGATCTTCTTAGCAGACAAATATGCTACTTCCACAACAGACAAAAAAAATCAGACTAATCATAAATTTGAGAAAAACTGAGATGGTGTGTCAATCAACATGGAGAAGAACTTGCTATCCTTTCCACTAAACACAGTGAGACTGTGCTGTTTGTTGCACCTGAGTTCACTTACATTCAAATTATCTTGAATGACTGTGCCAGTGTTGATGGAGAGGTAGTCTCCTGCATTCATAGAATTAGGGGAGTTTTCTGCCAGGTTTGCTAAGCAAATATGGAATCAGATCAGACTACAAGGCAGACTACAATTGTACAGGGCTGTTGTGCTGAACAGACGCAAGACTTTGACATAGTATGGAAAGCACATCTGCCAGCTGGAGAAGTTCTGCCAGAGGCACCTATGTTTCTTGCTCTGAGTCAGATGCTACGCTAAGCTGACCAGTGATGAATTCCTGCAGCGTATCCACATGGAAGGCCCAGGTGTAATGGGCTGGACATATGGCTTGGATCAATGATGTACATATGTTCAAGTACCTCCTATGCAGGGAACTGGAGTGTGCAAAGAGGAAGCAATGGTGATCCATGAAAGTGCTTCTAGGACACCCTAAAGGCAGGATTGATTGAGTGCAACCTTCCGGCCAAATCTTTTGAGTTCTTTGCCAGAAAGAGACAGCAATGGAGCATCAAGGTGAGGGAAGGCATAGGCCTCTTTGAACAAAAACAGATGCCGTTGGGCAGGAAAAGCATGTGGGGGGAAAAAAAAAAAAGATTGTGTCAGCAACAGCAGCAGCAATAGATCATTCCATGCAGATAGTGAGCGGCATGGTGACAAGCATGGTAAAAAGCAGTTATCCTGCACAGGCCTCTACAAGCTTTCTTTTCACCCACAGAGTTTGACTCACCCATCAGCTGAACAAGACTGCCTTCCTTCACTTGGAGTGATTCAACAGTTTTGCACATATAAAAAATATCTGGGGTGGGTTGTTTTGGGGATTTTTTTGCTTTCACTTTGTTATCAAAGCCAAATTCAAAGGAGCATTAAAACGAAGTCAACTGAGAAAAGCAAAACTTCCTTTATTCTACTAAATTAATCATGAAAATGCAAGCATTTTATCTTAATAATTCCTTTTTTTTCCCTTTCATTTTGCTAGTATTGTCAAGAATGCTGATCTCTCTCTGTTATTCTGGTAGCCTTCTCATCATAAAATCTGACATCTGCCAGCTTTTAAGCAGCCTGGGTATACCACCTGGTTGCTGATTTTAATGACATCTATATCTTCTATCTTTGTTCTAGGTGGGAGTCTTATCATGGGGCGAATGGGAAGGGAATCTGACCTACCTCAGAGACCTCTGCAGTTCAGGACACAAGTAGCCTGGAGAGGGTTACGTAGCTTTGCCTGTGCTTGCAACTTCTGAGGACATGACTAGGACCCAGCTCTATAACACAATGTATGTGCCTTAAGTGCTTCCTCATGCATCTAGGTAACGGCACGCACCTAAGTCCTCAGGCCTTTAGCTAAGACTCTACGGACCCAGATTGTCCCACTACTGACTGTAAAAGGAGCTCAGGGTGATCATCTCAGACTTTGATATCTGCTAGTAAGATATCAAACATAGGACAAAAGATCTCTGGGTATCTGAACTTTTAAAAATAGAGCTTCCTAGGCTTCCACAGTCCTGCTGTACGTACCAAAAGCTGTCTCCTCCTTGGCAGGACACAATGTTTAGTCAGAGGTCATAAATTTAGCAAAGAGTTACTGGAATTTGTGCAGGTACCACTTACATTCTCAGTCTGCATTTTTGAAAATAAGGAGTGGCATCTCTCTCCGTCTGTTTTTGGAAGGAATGGCTCCGTTGATAATGTCAACCTGTACTCTATGTTGCAGATCCTCATTTGCTGTTGACCGTTACAGGCCTGACACAGTGCTCAGCAGAGCACTTACCTGCACAAGATAAAAGACTCTTTTCTCTCATACATGTTGCAGGACAGTTTTTGGATCTGCTCACTGGCTGCGATGAGGGCCAGTCTGAGGTGTCTAACCATCCCCCCACATTGTACAGAAAAATCTGACACCTGACTGAAGGCTGTTAAACCTCCTTCAACTCCTTCAGGTATCTAGCAGCAAAACTAGCTTTTTTTGCAATCATTAGCATTCATGTCAGATGAGAAGTTTCCTTCAGAGAAGCTGAAAGATCCAAAAAGGAAAGACATATCCAAAACTTCTGTATTTTTATCTTTCCTGTTGGTGAAGTAAGGCAGTGTTCAGTTCTGAGAATAGCTAGTCTTTAGCAAACTGCAGGTGACAGTTTTGCAGTTTTCTGGCTCATCTATGCAGTCAGTAAGTCTCCTAGTTTTATACCCTGCAACATCTGATCCTTGTAAGCCCATATATCTCTGCAGGGCATGAAAGCCCATTGAGATGAAGTTACTGATTAAAAGAACAGCAGCAATAGGAAAAACTACAGTGTTACAATGGGATTTGAAGGAGAAAAGAAACATTGAGCAAATACTATTTCACTTCCCTGTGACGCTCATCTTTACTGCAAACAGGTAAGTATAAGCTCAGTAACCCCACGATAGAGAAACAAATGTCTATGCACAGTGTCAGACTACTACCTACCTACTTTTCCTCTCTTCGTTATTCTTACAAATTTCTATGAAAACATTGTGCTACAATTTCTGTCTCCACCATATAACAGAGAAAGACAAACAGAATTTGAATATTATTTGAATAATAGAAAACTTTTCTCAAAAACTGTAGAGTCAAAAGCAAAGCAACTCCAAGTATTATATACAGAAAGCTAAAAAGCAGATGAGATCACATGGTTTACAAAGTGCATCAGGAGGAAATCAGTACATTACTTTCTAAGATACTTACCTAGAGCTGTAATTGGTCACACTTACGAAGTTGAGTAAAGCGTTCTTGTTCAAAGACAACATCTAAGCCTTATGCCTAACTTACAAGCACATGCTGAAGACCTCTTGAGGGCAAGTGTTTAGAGGAGCAAGCCAATCAAGAACACGGCACCTGAAGTTGAGTTCAGGCCAATTAAGTCCAAAATTAGTATCCAAAAACTTTTCCTTGGCTGCTGTCTAGCCGTGAAGGCAATGTGAACCTTACGGTGCTCAGATTTGCCCTAGTTTAGGCTGGGATGAGAGGCTGGGCACCTTGCCTACCAATCTGGTGGGAATCCCAGACTAGGCCTGATGCCCCTGAGAGACTCCCTCTAGTAAGTGCTTGGTATTTCTTGCCCTCGAATGAGTCCCTACTGGCTGAGCTGCCTGACTCAGATCACAACCCGCAGAGTATGCCTGAGAAGCACTAATAAAATCAAGCTGCTGACAGCATCATGAGAAGCTGTGCCTCAATTTTAAAACCCCAGGGCAAGGGAAAATGAATGCACTTTATCCCATTAATTAACCTATGCAGTGGGAATAGTGTATACAGCTCCGTACATCCCACTCTCCTGGCTGAAGGGTTTAGGACACTGAACTGGGACAGGAGCTACGCAGAGGACAGAATAAAATTTGCAAAAATTTGCTGGCTCTACAGCTGTTAGGCTGTTGGGCAGGTGATTTCCTTTATTGAAAAGACTGTGTCCTGCTCATTCTTCCAAAGAAAATCAGCAGCAGCCTTACACTGGAGAGACGACACAAATCTGTGGTGCACAAGTGGGCACAGATGCCTGAGCTGGGCTGCTTGCACCCCAGGGAGGGGCAGAATTTCACACAGCCCTGCTCAGCATTTCCTGGGCTTGTGGACAGGGTTTGATCCCATCCTGACACACCTAATCTTCCCCATGGGCTGTACAGAACGCTAAATTCTGTTTCCAGGGACAAGCACATATTTCTCCAAGACTTGTCCTGAATTATGACCAAATTGGATAACTTTGCCATTTTTGCAGCACCCAATAGCCAGATGCAGCTGTATAAATAAGCAGAGCTTAGCTGAAGTCTGTATAACTTCACTGATTTACATCTGCTTAGATTCTGGCCTTGGAATATTGATTTATGATTTGATGTCTTAGCACTTACTTTCACAGGCAACAGGCCTGCCAGTTCATACAATCAAATAAATATTTTTTAAGTCACTCTTCAGTTGTAATCAGTATTTCTTTTTACCTTCAGTGCACAAAAATTACTACCAGCTTTAAAAACACCATACTGTAATCACCTTGATCTTTGACAAAGAGTTCTTAATTTTCCAGAATTTTGTATTTGAACCAGAACAGGAAATATTTTTCTAAGAACAGAACAAGTAACCCAGCCGTCATTTGTATATACAACTAGTATGTTAATTATACCTCTCTCTTCAATCCATTTGACTACTGTAGTTTAAAATGCTTTTAAAAAAAAAAAAAAAAAAAAGGAAGAGAAAGCACAGTTGACAAAACAAAGAATTAACCTGAGATGGTTACTAAAATCTTGGGAAATTTTCATGTGTACAAGATGAAATTAAACATGTCAGAATTTAAGTCCATAAATCACAGAACCCACCTTAGATTCAGATTCTAGTTTAGGAATAAAATGATGAAAGTATAATTATGTGGCAGAATTACACTGAGCACAACTGAGAGTTACCGAGGATTGAATTGCTTGTCTTTCTCCACCTTGTCCTCAGCCAAGTGGCAGGAAACAGCTGGCCAGAATTTTTGAGTGCCTTTAATGAAGTGAATACTTAGTTGTTAGGATTTGGTGATTAAATGAAATAAGACTAATATTCCTGTGTGGATTTGCTGAAAGATGGTTGTCCTGAAAGGAAGGCAACTCTCTAAGTGAGATTTAGCTAGGGAGTAAACTTATTCAAAAGTTCAACTTATGGAGAAAACTCTTAGAGGGGTCTATTTTTTGTTTGTTATTATTATTATTATTAGACTCCTTAAAGACACTAAATCAAGGCACAAATTAACTGATTTATTTTCGATGTCTCACCTCAACCAAATACATACAAATGGCTAAGCTAAATAAATAAGCTAAGTGAATTTATTCTGCTCTCAGGACAGAATGTTCTGTCTCTTAATGTTCTACTGTAATGAATATTGTGCTGGTTTGGGGTGGGATAGAGTTAATTTTCTTCATAGTAGCCACTATGGGGCTGTGTTTTGGATTTGTGCTGGAAACAGTGTTGATAATACAGGGATGTTTTCATTACTGCTGAGCAGCGCTTACACAGAGTCAAGGCCTTTTCTGCTTCTCACACCACCCCACCAGCGAACAGGCTGGGGGTGCACAGGATGTTGGGAGGGGACACAGCTGGGACAGCTGACCCCAACTGACCAAAGGGATATTCCATACCATATGACGTCATGTTCAGCATATAAAGCTGGGGGAAGAAGAAGGAAGGGGGGGACATTCGGAGTGATGGCGTTTGTCTTCCCAAGTAACGGTTATGCGTGATGGAGCCCTGCTTTCCTGGAGATGGCTGAACACCTGCCTGCCGATGGGAAGTAGTGAATTAATTCTTTGTTTTGCTTTGCTTGCATGTGCGGCTTTTGCTTTACTTATTAAACTGTCTTTATCTCAACCCACAAGTTTTCTCACTTTTACCCTTCTGATTCTCTCCCCTATCCCACCCGGGGGGAGTGAGCGAGCGGCTGTGTGGTGCTTAGCTGCCAGCTGGGGTTAAACCACGACAAATATAAAGCTCAAAGAGTTATTCCAGAGTGGTTGTAGGTTAAATAAAGTTCTTCAAAACAAAATCTTGAAGCTGCATAATGTAGAATTTTCAGTACATAGGAAACTCATCCTGATGTTGGAAGTTTAGGTATAAAAACAGGCATCAAAAAGTGACCAAAAATATGATGTTGGACATTTTACATGTGTTTATGTTTTACTAGAGGAGATGTAAGAAATTCCAGATTCACTTTCATCATGCTTGGTACTTGCAGTTGATCTATATTCCAGATTTGTTTAACAAGAAATATTAACTTTCTGGGAATTCACCCTCCCTCTTTAGCTGCAGGTATAATCAATTCATAATGTAATCCATGAAGTAAATATTTCTGGCCAAATGATCAAACTAGACTTGCCATTCTTTTGTAGGAAAAAAAAAAAAGGGGGTGGGGGTTGGGGGGAGGAAACCAAACAAACAAATGAGCAACAACAAAAAAAACCTCAGGGTAAACTGAGTTCGACTAAAACACCAAAAGCACTGTCAAGTGACTTTGATGTTCAGTCACATGGTTCTGATAAGAATTTAATTTCATCAAACAGTATACTGAATAACCACATTTCTGTTCAGGTTATTGTTTAAAGGCACTCATAAAATTATTTAACAAGCAATCCCAAAAAATAATAGCATACATAAATATCTTTACCTATCATTGACAGGTAAAACAGATTAGTTTGAGTATATTGTCCACCCTGAATAGTTGAAATGCTCAAGGCATTAGCCACTTCATCTTCTACAGCAAAGAAAGGGTTTGAAAAGTCACACCATAAATTCTTCTTATCAAACATTTTTGAACATGAAGAAATACCTCCACTTACAACTTCATCCACATCTCAATTAAATAAAAGGGAGATTTTCTGACAATTTCCATGAACTTTTGGTAAGGTCTGCAAACCAGCACAACCCACTTGATTTAATCAATTGACAAAAGTCTAAAGAAATGTCACATTTAGCTACTGCACGTTATGCCCTTGGGTTTGGTAGGGGTTTATTGCTTAACCTGAAATAGTGAAGAACCCCGTTCTGTCAGTAACAAAGCAGACTGTAAAAAGTAACTAAAAAATACAAGTGTCAACAAATTCCAGGGGAAAAGCACAAAATACTGTATCTAATTGATCCTATTTTTTTCATCCTTTTTTATTTTTCAAGAATCCCGGGATTTTGGTGATATTTAAGACACTTTCTAATAGTATTATGTTTGGGGTGTTTTACACATTGCTTAGCTCCTGTTAATTTTCATTATTGCCTATAAGGGGCTATCATAACAATATAACCTAAACGTCCACAGTACTCACTCTGACCTTTGAACACCTGTTGTATAAAACAGTATTAATGTCTATAAAGAGGAACCTATAAAATCTAGAGGTATTTAAACAAAATATTATAGTGGTCCCTTATGAGACATTATCTATTATTTTAATAATTTTCTTCTTTTCTCTTTTTTTTTTAAGGTTGGCTTATAGACAAAGGCAAAATAAACAGCTGCCTGGGGCAGGGGATTGCTAGAGGAATGCACTTGGGAGGGTGAAAGTGAAACCGAGCAGGACACTGCTGCAAACAGATGATGCAGCCACAACTGCCCCATCCCTCCGGACGGAGCAGCATCCGCACGCTCCCCGGAGCTGGCCCCCAGTTCCCCACATCAGGCACAAGCTTCTTAGTCTTGGGAAGACAAAACCGAACTCTCCCTGGACCTCTGTCAGCCCATACGGATGTCCTCAGGCATCCTGAAGAAATCCTCCGAATTTCTAGTGTGAAGTCCTATGCAGTTTGACTCTCTGTGCCCTTTTTCATTTGTTTTTAATGCTACCAAACAAAATACTGCCTGCTTAGAGCCAAACCTGAGCACAATTCTTTCATGAGTGTAGGATTTGCTCAGCCTGAGACTGCTGTTTCCCTGTGACTTCAGTGGAAAGAAAGACATCTCCAGCGAGCAGCAGCCAGCTTGACCCTCAGATGCTACATCTCCTGATATAATGTGGTGGCAAACAGCAGGCCGTAATGGAACAGAGCTCCTTTAGCGTACCACAGTGCCTCAGTCCCTATCTGAGACAAAGTTGTAGAGGACATGAACAACTGAGGTCACCGTCCTGTGCAGCAGGGTGAGTCATTTGATAGGGTGGAGGAACTATCCCTAAATTTCTCTTCCTTATTTTCGCAATCTTTCCCATATCCAGACAACATTTTATCATTTTTAAAAACATATGAAACCTTATTATATGGTGTCAAAGAAGCACAACACATGGCTACAGGCAAGACAGGAGCACTTTAAAGTGAGAAATTTTTAACTGTAAAGCCACAGAAAGTACCAGGCTCAGGCCTGTTCAAGCAAGTTTGAATTGCCTTCATGAAAATGGCATTATTTTTAGATAACAATGCTCTCCTAATCTGATAGCTCAATTATCCTAGATTGACAGGTTTTATATGGTATAATACACTTTTTTAACGCTGTTGATTTACCACTGCAAAAATGTTTTGAAATAACTCTTTTGGTATCATAAATACTAATCAAAGATTACCAAACATTCTGAAATAAAGCATCTGAGGTCACACTTTCCTGCAGACGTGCATAAGTAACAATCTCCATAATACAAGAGAGAAGAGTGTGTGCACACACGTGTGTACCTGTGTGTGTAAAATACCAGGAGAAATGGGGATATATGTATATATACATGGAAACCAGAGATCTGAATTCTTGCTGGTGTGATTATTAATCTGCATAGCAGGGAACTGAGACATTCTTAAAATTTTCCTTCATATGATTTCCTATTGTTCCATTTCTTTACTTCTTGGATGGCATCAAGGGTTAGATGTTTGTCACTTCATATGTGTCATGTCATATCTTATTTCTCTGGAGTAGCTGAAAGGAGGCAAAAGAAAAGTATATTCTTCTCTCTTACATACCCTTTCTGCTGCTAAATTCTTAGGTTTGTTTTCCTTCCTAGGAGTAATTTTTTGGGGAAGAATCACTGACTGACTGACCAACTGGCTCAACGAAAGCATTAGATACACTACAAATGCTTTGGCAGGACTAACACATCTGGCAATTTAGCCCTGACTTGTCCATATCCCTTTCCCATTTCGGAAGACAACAAAATAACCAAGGCTCAAATCCTGCAAATGTTAATGTAAACCAGTAACTTTAAACTTACAAATGGCTCAGTGCCTGCATTGACACTAGCTATCTGCATACATTTTTACAGATATGGGAGCTCTGTATATATAAATTCAGCATGGAGCCTTGCTGCAATCAGTTAGTTACAGCTTATTGCAGCACTAACACTGCTGGAAGAAACAGAAAGTCTCTAAATAGCTACAGCCAATAGCTGCAATCCTAGAAACTCTCACATCTGAATAACATCAATGTCACAAATTCTCATGCTAGATTTGGCAGTCCTCACTCAAAGAAGGTAAATTACTTCACCAGAGTAACTGTTTATAGGCTTACGTAACTCTCTGCTACTCTTCATTCCATCTTCAGCCCACAAAGACATATGAAAAGAGACAACACATAACAACATATATACACACTTATAAAGCACATATAGGTGTACACAGACACACACACACATATATATAAACAGTCATAATACGGATGATGAGTGACAAAAAGCCCAGTTGTGTCATTTTCTTCTATCACTTGCTGCATTCAAGAATCAAGTCTAAAGAAAGCATTGGGGGCTGCAAGGCCAAACATTGAAAAGTTAAAAAATCCACAAGTAAAGGGTGGTTTTTGAAACAGCACCTTGTTCTTAGAGATCTGTCTATCCTGCAGACAAACAAGTGGAATGATGCAGGGCCTAGGGAAGAAAAAAGATAATCACTTCTTTGTCTCTTAGTCTGACAAAAATGTTAATGATATAAAGTCTTTCCAATTCCCATATTGTGGACAACGATGCTGGAATCTGAATTCCAGAAGAAGTTTGTCACCTAAGACAAGAGAATAATCAGCAGTGATTGTGGACCCACTGCTATGGGGAATAAGAGATTTATGCTGCCAGTGACATCCCAGTTAGTAAGTAGCAGAGGAACGCTGAAAAACAGAAATCCTGGGTCCTACCCCAGGTTCTAGAAGATGATGTGTTTTAGCGGCTATAGACCTTTTACGGTCTTTTCCAACCTGTCATATTTTACCCCTATCTTTTCCTCTGTAAAAGCTGTTTTCACTTCTCTTCCTAATTTCTTTTGTTTCTACCACCTAACCTCGTCCATGACCTCTTCCAGAACCTGTTGCCACCTCCCTCAGATCCTAAGTCCTGCAGATACGTGCCCCTGTCCCAGCTCTGCTCCCTACTCAGACTTTTATTCAAGGCTGATTAAACTGTCCTTCTTCAGAATGCCCTGAAGTGATGTGGACAGGAATGAAGGATGAATGAGAGCAGAAAAAAGACAGTCTTCTTGCCCTCGCTTCTAGAGTTACTGAGGCACATAAGAGGAACAATTATAGGGAATGACATGTTTAGTTCTGCTCTGAGATTGCCAGCCTTGAACATACACACTACAGATTAAATCTACAAAGAATTAAACTATAAGCTATTATATCAAGTATACTCAATGATAACTGCCAAATGGGTGTGTATTTTTACAGGGAAAGCAAAAAAATGCACCTCTTTCTGGCCTCAAGATACCCCCCTTCCTGAATTTACATCATTTACTGTAAAGCACTTTATTCAGTAAGGTCACACAGATTTTTAACATTAGCAAACCAAATAATTTCTCCCTATCATTCCTGGAAACAGTTAAACTGTTCTCCTGAAGCTTTCTTTTTATATAAAAGCAAGACACGCAGTGTGAGGCAGACATCAGTCATAAAAATTCTTGTCTGAACGATTACATCTAACAATAAGAAACACACCAGATTCTTACATAAGAAAATGCTATCCATCTTTAAATAGGGATCTCATTTCCAGCTCCATCTGTAGCGTATATATACATATAAGTGTTCATTTTTGAGTGTTATCTATTTTTAACCATCTGCTAGCATTGTTATTTCTCCTGCATTTCAAAGTTTTTCTGTTTACCTGCATTTGTATGCAATCACATCAAACACATGATCTGTTTCTCATGTTAAATTCCCATTAAACTCATCAAGCCAAATTCTTCTCAGTAAATTCACGAACCTCTTTTGAGTAACACCAGTGACTATTTTCACCCAAGATATACTTAACACTCATGTAAAAATGTAATGCACTTAGAGTTCTGAGATGAAAATGGCTTGAACACCTTACAGTGCTCCGGGTTCCTCTTCAAGGTCATATCTTGAATGCATTTGTTGAAATCCTGCTGCACGTAGTTATTTACCACTGCAAAGCCTGATTTATTGACAACTTAGGCAAAAAAAAAAAAAAAACCCCTACGTTATTTAGAAGGACTTTTTCTCAAATTACTATGAAGTCTATCCCATTCTCTTTCTACAAGGCAATGAACTCTGAATAGTCAGATAAAGAATATCTTCATTGTTTTATCTTAAGATTTTGGTTTCCTTTTAAGGGATTCATGTAGGAGAAACTTGCAGAGTGTAACAGCAATTGCATGCATAAATCTGAAATGAATTGATGGAAAGCCTAACCTCATCATAGTTTATCTATTATACCTCTAAATGTGTTTACATTCTTAGATAAAGGCAACCATATTCCCTTAAAGTCAACTCATAGATCCTTATATATTGATTCATGGATTATTAGCATATTTGAAGAGATTAATATGTTCAACATGTAATTCTGTACAGCTACAGTAATGTGATGTCACACTTTCAAGGTAAAATATATTGTACAAATATATAGCTTTCCTTTAACCTGGGCATTGCCAACATTATATCACAAGTTGATAGCTGCATCTCAGGATGTAGACAAACCCTGGCTGAACATTATAAAGCTCTGATTTTGGTAGAAATGTGGTTTCCTCCTCCTCTCTCCTGTGTATAAACACACCACATTTCTCTTGAGAGTGTTCTAAATATTAGGTATTTACTTTCCCAGCTTCAATCATCTAGGTCGCAAGAGCTGCCCATCTTTACTCCCTACATCAACTAATTGCTGTGATAGCTAAGTCTGTCTGACAAGAAACAAGAAGTATTTCTCTACCACCAGCAGATGCTGTTCCAGAAATACCTGATGGCTTCAGAAACTGAGGTGAAAAGAAGGTGGTTAGGCTGGGCTCCCAGCTGCCAGCACAGTCCCAGCTCTTCTGCCTGACGCTACCTAATATATTGGTCATTCAGTTCAGTTGATGAGGTGTATACAAAAAATGCTGGATTCTTACTGATGATGATAGATGGTAAGAGGTAGTTACAGCACAACTTATTTTCATCTTTTTTAAAAAATGTGGAAATAACATACGTAAGGAAATATCAGATCTCACACACTTCGTACCCTTTGATTCCCAACACATCTTCCTTTTACTGTGCTTGTGCCTCGCACATTTGCGAGGCAGTGCTATTTTTTCTCTCTCTCTCTCCCCCCCGCCCCTTCTCTCTTACATATGGCTCTTACATATGACCCCCACACATCAAATGCAATTGCCTGACCTGATCTGTGATCTACTAACCAGCTGCATCTGGAATCACAGACTGGTAGAGAAGCTATGGCACAAAACTGGAGATGGAGGAGTGCCTCACAGCAGATTTATGCAAGAAAATCCCTGAACCCCCCTAGCTCCAGCTCAGGACAATAGCCTTCCTTGTCATATGCCCAGTGTGCCTTGGAGGTATGATCATCACAGTCTTGGGGTCCAGAGGCACCTGGAGTTTGGTCCTCCACTACAAGACCCGATTCAGGGAATCCTATGTATTACAGTATATAAAAATAGAGAGTTTAAAAAAATGTATTTAACGTATTTATCCTTTAAATTCAAGCAGTTGGAAGTGTGGATATCACATAAATAATGGCTGTGGGATCTTAATTTTGTCCTCTTATGCATATGTTTTACAATAAAGTAATTATTTATATGACCACACAGTTTTTTTCCACTGGACTTCATTCTGTACAAAAGTGGATATCCATGGCAGCAATTTTCCACTAAAAAGATGGCGTTTCCCAAATAACAATTCTTCTGTTTAATTAAATAGGCTTGCATTCAATCCGCGCATTTTAGATTTTGGATTTTAGAACTGGCATACTCTTTTATTCTCCTTAAATGCAAAAATAACTAATTCACAATAGGAAAATGTTAAAAACTGTTTTCTCAGTATTGATGAGTGATTTGACATATTTTAGAAGAGGCTGTTTCTCGCAACTGATTTTTTACTGCATATTCATTATATACTTTTACATTATAATATTCTAATGACAGTGTGATAATGGAAGCAAATGGAAGAAAATGGCTGAAGCCATATTTCCCACTGACTCACACAGGCACCTAATGCATTCATGCTTAATGTTCTCAGGCATTATAGAAGGGATTAGAATAAAATAAAAGGAAAAAAAAAAGAAGAGACGAAATGTACAGACTTATCTGCTGTCCAATCCTTTCATTAGCTTGAAAACAAGTTTACTATGGATTTACACTGTGAGTTATTATCTTCAGAATCACAAACCTATTCCATTAATAAAAATAAGTTTATCTGCACACTCATTAAAATAACTTAAGGACGAATAGTTCAACTTTACCACTTTTTTTAGGACTGGATTCAATAAGAGAAATTGGACTCAGCTGTACGGATTTTTCAAGGATATTATGGACCATATTTCCACAGACATTTTTATCGTTTCTAGTCCTCTAAAACATCCAAAATGTTGTGCTTTTAACTGAGTAGTTTCTTCTGTTTATTAGTTTGTGTAAACATTTTTTCCTGTTATGTCAGTTGCAGGACTATAATTTCATTCTTGCTATTATAGATAAAGAAAAGTTCATTTGAATGCTATTTCTTGAGTATTTAACTCCCACTGAAGTTAGCTGAAGTAGAATTATGTGTGTTTGTAATTCAGAAGGGGCTTTGCACAAAGGTGGTTTGGAGGATTCCGCTATATTTTGCAACTGTTGTAAAAAAATAGAAACAATTTATTTGTAATGGCCAACTTTCCAAACTCAGCAAAAGAAAGCTAAATGATGTGTTCTTACATGTTCACCAATAATATTTTGCTATTCAAATGATTTACTATGAAAAAATCCAAAGGAGGTAGATTTTTATTCCTCCATAACAACATTTAAAAAAATGTATGCGGACCAATGAGGTGAGAAGATCTAGCTTACAGACATTAACACCAACTAAACATGGAGAAAGAGAAATGTAATTTTGCAGTCACTGCTAACAATAATGTTTTAAAGTCAAGTGAGATTTCAGTGTTTTACAGGAAATCTCATACTTGTTTGGTTGGGTGTTTTTTTACTTCAAAGCCCCAGATCCTGGAACTGAGTCATGAGGTAAGTATTCCACATTTCATTATTTCATAAATGAATCCCTCTCTCCCAGGCTTACAGTGTTAAATTTGGCACAAAAGAAGTTAAAAAATTAGAAGACAAACAAAAACCCACCAGAAAAAGAAAAAAAAAATCTCGTGATCTGTAGAAACAGAGCTGAGCACGGCATTGGAGGTTTTGAGTTTGGTTTGGGGTTTTTTTCCCAGAAGAAACATGCGCTGAGAATAAGATTCTTCCCACCCAGCAGAAGAGCAAGCAGGAAGGGAAAGAGAGGAAATAAATCCCGTAGCTTCTCCCTCACGCTCTCTTTCACTACCCCGTCAGTGGGACTGACCCTCACCTGTGTTTCGGCAGCTGCCCCCCCAGCTCCCTGCCTGCGGGGGACTGCGTCCAGAGCAGCTCTCTCCCTGGGCAAGAAGCCACCTCGCCTGTGTGCAGCTATCCGATAAGAAAAACAAAAAGTGGCAAAATGTGGCTTAAATCTGCTCCCCCGACAGGCGCACACGAATCAAAGCTCAGAGAAGATAATGTCCGTATGCTGGAGCCCGCCTCTACAGGAAAGTCTCTGTGCCCCCTGCCTCACAGAGAGGTGAAGAAGGGGGAAAGGCGGGGGTCTCGCTCCCCCTCCCCTGATGGGGCTGTGCAGGAAAAGGAGGTGAGGGACACGGTGCCGGAGAGCGAGAGGCAGCGCGGGGACGTGGCTGTGTTGCCTAGGGGTTAAGTCACTCTGCTGGGAATAGGTTTCTGTCCCTGCTCTGAAGGTTTCATGTTGAGTTTGTGCTGTGCTGTCACCAGCAGGAACAACTCCATCTCAGGTGCATTAGAGAAGGCAAGCGTGACCACCTCCTGCGAATGGCTGAGGTTTTAGGCCTGCTTGGGGAGGGTGTACCAGCCTGAGCCCTTCAAGGACGTGGGGTGGGGCACACTGGGGTCAGCATCCCAAAGATGGTTAGGCATCATCTCCTCACCTGAGGGAAGGCAGAAGCCTTTCTAGACATAAGGAAAGACAGCATGTGATTTCTTGGATGAGTTTAAGGCCAAAAAGGAGCACGATCCTGAAGCCGAGTGATCTCAAAGATAAGAAGCCAAGTAAGACTTTTTTATTCCATTTACATCTTGTCCCCTTCTTGAATATAGCCCTAAGCCACTTTACAAAGGGTGCAGGGAGGTCCTGATGCCAGGAGGCCTGTCCTTTCTGAAGACTTTTTTTTTTCCCAAAGAGCATCACAAAAACAAGGTACCACGTTGAAGCCCGGATGGTTTACAGTGTGAATCTGGAACATATGGAAAGCCCCCCACTCAGGGACCAGGTCCTAAAGTTCATTCAGACCTGTGGTAAGCACCCACGATCCAGAGGCATGATAACAGCTTTGCATATCTCTTGGTACCCATTTTAAAACTTCTCTCTCTTTAAGACACGCTGCAAATGCTTTAACTACCAGGTACATCCCTACAGGGAGGGGGAAAAGTCATAACAGAAATAGGAAATATGCCCATCTTAAAGGGTATGAAAACCCCTTCCTTTCCTTAAAATATGTGTGAGAGAGAAATGCTGTAAGATATTGCTCCCCCTTCTCTTGCAAAACCAGACCTGACCGATTTCTGCCAGAACAGCAGCGGTGCACAGCATGCCGTTGAGATGGGCGCAGCGCTCCTCACCGAAATCAATGGGGAGCTCTGTGCCAGATCAATGCCCCGATGCGGCCGGCAGCAACCCACTTCCATGTGAGTCACCTACGAGACTGCAGGTGCTGGAGGCCTATGGAAAGTTGAATCCTAGCCACTAACAGCTAATGTAATCATGTTGCTTGCTCCGATCTCCTGCTGATAAACGCACCCAGTTACTCCTAACTGCCTCCCTCACAAAATAACACCTCCCAGGACACTACCTCTTCAACAGTTTTTAACCACACTGCAACTGCACAAGGAAATCCATTCATCAATTATAAATCAATTGAGGAAGAGAAATCTGCAGCTTGCTTGATTGCCCTTGTTGTCCCTGCAACTCACTGATCCAGCTACAGAAACTTTCCATCCTGCCAGGTGTGTTTANATTATTATTATTATTATTATTATCAATTATTCAGAGCCTGAACAGATCATTCCTTCCTTTGTAGAAAATAACTCTGCAGCAGTAATCTGTTAGCAGAGCAATCTTCCCTCTGGTGGGAGAGGGGGAGAGAGGAAGAGAGAAAGGGAGAAAGAGAGAGAAAAAGAAGAGATTGATTGTATTCCACAAAAGGCAATGCAAGTATGGTGGGCCAGATGCAACTGCAGTCTCTAGCTACAGCCCTCCTGCTCTGATTGCAGGGGACTTCTTTAAATAGGTAGCTATTCCCCGAGAAAGAGCTCTGCTCCTCCTCTCCTGTTTACGCTGTCAATTCCCAGCCCTCTGCTTCCAAGCAAAGATCTGCATTATGCGAGGCTGCTTTTGGCAAGTATAGCGTTTGCAAAAGTTTACTTCAGAGAGAAGGATTAGGCAGGCTTGTTGCTCGACAGTGAAAAAATGCAACTGCCTGGATAAGGAGGAGTGAAGACAGGCTAGAAATGTTAGAAAGACTGGAAAGGACTTCGGGAAATTTTATGCACCCTCTGAGAAACATAGCTGCATTTACAATCATTGGGAACAGAGCGGGGGGGGAATTACTATAGCAAAGGATAATAATAATAATAACAACAGTAATAACGATAATAATAATATCTCCGTGGGAGAAGGGGATTTTTTTTACCCTCCCTGCTGAAGCAGTCTTGCAGATATTTTTCTCCTTTATTAAACTGAATACTGTAAATATCACAGTATACTAGTATTTCTGGAGCTAAACGAGTAGCAGGACAACTGGTTATTTTTCTTTTTTTTTTTTTTTTTTTTGGTGTTGAGTGTTCCGAGGTGACTAAATTTGCCTTGTTGAGCCTTGTAAAATCCTGACTTAATCATGTAAACTTCTGTGTAAGCAAAATAGACGAAACTTCAAAGGGTCAAAAACCCTTTAGGGATTTGCGAGGAGACGCCAGCAATAGATCCTAATCTGCCTCCAGAATCCTGGCTGTATTTGTCCAAGGAACTGGTACCAGCAAACTCTCGAAGGTAGAGATAGTGGGTTGATTCAGCCTTTATCCCCTTAGAGAGTATTGGCTTTGTGAGGCTCTAGGCAGCGCTTCAACGCCAGGGGATCTTGCCCAAACCCTCTAAAAATGAAGTACAGGAGTAATTTGAGATAATGACTTTGTAACAGGCTTGGGCAGACCTTGGACAGAAGAAGTGAGAGATGTTATCACCCCAGCATTCCTCTTAAAATGCAGTTTTTCCCCCTGCTTATTCCCAGTTAGTCAAAGCTACATTAACATTCCATCCAGGGCTGCTAAACAGAATCTTAATTAGTCCTGATACTCTTGTGCAAGGGGTTTATTCATTGCACTCTTAACTAATGGTTGCTGTCAGAGTATTTTTTTTTTTCTTTGGGTTCTTTGGGGATATCGTGTTCTGCTGCAAAGCATGACAGAAATGTAATGTGTATGCAAAAAAAAAAGAAAAAAAAAAAGCTCGCACATCTGAAATCTTGAGACTGAGGCTGACTCCAGCCTTGTCTAATGGTGAGACATTATTAGGACTAATGAGAATAACTTCACCAACAGAAATATTCCTGCATCTTGTTTATCTTAAATTTTAATGGTACACGCTCTCTCGCTCTTTTTTGTTCCCCCGTGACAGAAAACATTACAAACTTGTTAGTGTTTTGAAGCAGTTCACGCAACTCCCACTAAATTTACAGCCCTCTGTATTTTGCATTAGCCACCCGTGGCTCGGTATTTAATGAGAAAGTCTGTAGGTGGAGAAGAATTAACAAGTTACTAAACGGCCGGCTGCTCCGGCAGGACCTTTCTCTCTGCATTATATCGTATTTATAACGCCGCTTTGCAGTCATTCCTCCCTCTGCCCCCCGCTCTGACACACACACACCCCCCCACACACCCACACCCGTTTCTGGTTTACACGCACACGCGGGTCTCTCTCCGCAACTCGCCGACTCTGACTGGCGCCGGTGTCAGCAAGGGGAAATTTAGGCGCCCCTAAGTGTTATGTGCACACATGTCATTTAACGTGAGCATCCCTCAAGGTTATTTGTGGCTCGGGGCTGAATCGTGACAATGAACAGCCACGACACACGCCGCTAAAAAAAGGGAGAAGCGAGCGGGGGTGCCTCGCCATCCGCGCTGAACTGAGGCGGCTGCTTCGTTTATCGGCCGCGGCAAGAAGTCGTTATTTGCCTGTAAATCTACGTTCAGCTACACCGATCTCGGAAACAGATTTATAAGACTATAAATTACCGTTCCTTTCCTTCGGGTTGGGG
>WAAD01000582.1:1353-29020 GCA_013389945.1 Fregata magnificens | reverse complement strand
GCGGGGCAGGGTCGGGCCGGCAGGTAGGGACGGGGCCGCCGGGGCTGCGGGGCTGGAAGCCACCGCGCTGCCCGCAAGCCCTTCGCCCGCAACCTGCGCCGGTTTACCAGCCCGGGACGAGCTGGGAGAAAAATTGTTTGGGCGCTCACACGCACGCACACACACACACACACAAAAAAGAAAGGGAAAAAAGTGTTCGTCAAACCGCCTGTCTTATTTTTCCAACATCTGTGAGCGAGCACTTATCCCGTATTTAACCAAATGAAGTCGCTTGACGTTTACGGCCGACTTCTTCATGGAATACCTCGGGTAATTCCAGTTAGGTGGGATGGAGAAAACGCATCTGATGAGGTACGCCGGGGGCTGGGCTCGCCACCGACAGGAGGGGAGATGGCAGTAGCTGAGGAATCGCGGGCTAGCAGGGCAGCCTATTGTTAATCAATTAAACACGCAGCTAATAAAAAACTACGCCTGGAGAAGCCGTTTCCACAGCCTCACGGACACACCGGGGAAAATGCCGTCCTGAAACTACGGTCAAGTATCGGGATGCGTATGCCGTCTGAAGCAACCCGAGCTTTCCATTTTCTTTTTCTATCTGATTTTTTATTTCTTTTCCTTCCTCTCCTCCTCCTCTGTGAAACCCACATACCAGTTTACCCCTGCCCCTGCACGCAGCAGTAGAGATCTGGCCACCAGACATGCCGGATTAATTCCTATCCAGATCTATCAGCTGGCCTGTAGAAGAGACAATCCTTAAAAAAGCAGGTGAGGGGGAGGAGGTTAACACCAACAGGTATTTCTTGTCATTAACTCCCGGCTTCCTGATAAGAGAGTGATAAACAACTGGTAAACTCAGTGCAACAGATTACAGAAAAGACGTTTGCTTCCCTGCTTGGTGATTAATGCGCATATATTAAATAAAAATAGAAACTCTAAAAACAAAAGCTTTATATAAAACACATTCATATTTCAGTACTCCTATGGAATAATCGATATCATGCGATTACATCTGAATAGTCAATTCCTGTGTTCTGCAGACCGGTTTCTAAGTATATGAGCTCTGCTTCTGAACGGAGCAGCAGCTGGAGAGCTGAGAATGCAAAATTAATTATAACATTATAAAGTCATACATGAATCTCTGTAAGTCAACCTGCATGCCTTGCAAAATGTGCTATACACTCTGCATTTTTATTTGGGAAGCCAAGTCTGTTCTTTTCCAGCAGGAGTGGTGTAAGCAAGTATTTATCTACGCGAATTGATTGCTTTTAGTTCTTCCTCTTTAATAATTAGTGGAACAATACAGATTGGGAATACAATGGCCGTTGTGTTTACATTATAACAAGGGATTAATGCTATTAAGTGAGTGTTACAGTTGTGACCTGGGAAGAGTACTTAAATAAATACCGTGATCCCAGGAGAATTGCTATAATTCAGTTCAGAGTGTGTGTAGATACGCACAGACACACACGCACACACGAGAGATCCAAATCTCCATACATATCTACACGCATATGCATATGTTATCCACGCTAGGTATACGTGCCTGTCCGTGTAAAATGTAGGTGCTGGTTTTGCCTCCATCTGCATGTCTTTCTTCTATGAAAATACATTTTTGTGATTTCGGTGGGAGGACTGTTTAAATCAGGAACATTACTCCCCTTCCCCCAAACACAAAGAGCAACAGATTATATTTCTGATGTTTTAATTTGTGCAGTCCAAAAATATTGTTTCATATACAGAAACGGGGTTAATTTCGCAATCAGAGATTAATGGAGTAAAATATTATCATTTCAAAAGACAAGTTCTTGCGTTGATTTGATTTGCATAATTTTTTGCGTGGCTTCAGAAAGGAATGGATTTACCCACTGCAAGGAGACGGTATGCATTTTATTACAAGTAGTACACCACTAATTTGACTCTGCACAATGCGGAGAACGAATAGCTAGTGGGGTCATTTAAATATAGCTGGCGAGGTCTTTGCGATAAACAAACCAGAAAACCGTGTCAATAACGTTTTTAAATATCGGTCAGTGTACGCGGCTGTATTTAACTTCTTCTCGGAGTTATCTCTGTTTGATTTGAACGCCTTTCGCAGGGAAGAGGTTTTTCATCTGCCTGGCTCCACCGCCGAAATCTAATTTTCCCATAGTACTACCCGTTACTAATAAAAAAGCCGTCTAAGTTGCGCTGTTAAAGAGTAGAACAGTATTACATGCACTTTTTATTGGTAATAACTGTGGCAAATTAACATGCCTACACAGAGGCATTAAGACTTTACACACTGCGTTTTTATTTGAATAATCTATTCATTAGTTCAGCGTTTACCTTCCCAGATTTTAAGCGGTGCTCTCGCCTTGTCTTCTTTGATTCAGTTTGCTCCAGCACAGCTGAGAAGGTAGTCGATAGCCCCCCCCCCGCCCCCGCGCCGCTCACCCCCTGCCCCTTTTCAGCTATCGCTCATTGCCGTCCTGGGAGGCAGGTTTTGCGGTTTAGCCATTTATTAGCTACATCTCCTTGCACTAGCGACGGAGGCTGAAGTTTTCAGGCGAGTGAAGTTGAAAGCCACGTCTGTGGGAATGGCGCTCCTGCCCCTGCTGCGGGAGCGCTTGCTGCGAGCAGCGGCCCCCTGCCCGCCTCTGCCCGGCACTCGGGCGCCTGCCTGGTGGCCATCCACTCGGGACCCCACTCCCTTCAGCTTTACTCAGGTAAAAGAAGAAGAAGGAAAAAAAAAAAAGAATAAAATAAAACTCCCGTTGGCGTGAAGGAGGGATTCCCCCACCTCAGGAGGGCTCCCCGTGGCCCGGAGAGGCGCACACGCCTATTACCCGCACAATGCCAGTTACCCAATTGCCATGACACCGGTCACAGCAACTTTTTAAGCAGAGCGAAGTGGAACTTGGTGGGGTTTGGAGATGTAACACAATGCGCAGCAGAACCAGTTTCCTGTGACATAACCACAGAATGGTCTGGGAATGCTTTCTCCTTTCTCTCATGAAATGGGGGTTCGCCACCATCTCCCGGAGACAACGACGTGAAATAATAGACTATTGTATTTAAAAATAACAAATGACACACGCATACTGTGCAAGCGGAGTTGTCCAGTTTTCTGGTAAAAGGAGCCCAGTTTACGAGGCTCTTTCTGAGCGAGGTGCTTTGCAGGAGGGACCTGTGCGAACGAGGGGGGACGGGGTGAGCTGGGCGAGCCGTTCTGCCGTAGATCTGCTCACAGGGTTAAAGCAAAGAGCGGGGGAAACGGCAGGGGAGAAAGGAGAAGAACGAACTTTTCTCTCCCCATCTTCAGGGTAAAATCGTTAGTTCAAGTTGTGTGTGGGAGGGGGCGCTGTGGCAATGAATTCTCCAGTGCTCCCGAGCACTGGCAGCGTAATCGTTTATGTAAGCTCCTTCCCTGAGGTTTCTTTTCCTATTTCAGTCATTACTTTTATTAACAATATTATCTAACTGTCGCCCCGTGATAACTGCACTAAAAGGTGGACTGTTCGCATGAGCGACGGTCACTTCTTTTCCCCTCATCCCAGTTTTCTTTCCTCCCCTTCCGTTCGGTAAGAGTGGAATAGTGTATTTAATTTTCAAAACACACTGCAAGAAAGGTCGGCCCAGGGGAGCGCTGAGAATTTAGATGACTGTCTATAACACGCAAACGCGTACAAATAGACACATACGAAACGTACCCCTTGTTTGTAGCTTCACTTTTTTCTTTCTTTCTTCCCCACCCCCCCACACCGGGGCATCTGTGGCTTCGACATTTTGACATTTTGCACTAATAATGGGCCACGTCTTTACGAGGATTTAGTTCCCCCCTTTTGGGACATTACTGGGGGGAGTCTTTAAAAAAAAAAAAAAAAAAGACAAGAAAACTAAAGCGGATCTCTAAAAAGCAGATCTAAGGCTTGGAAAAGTTGCTTCCCATGTGCCACACTGTTATTAAGAGTCTTAGTCATTTTCTACTTAGGGAAATATAGGCAAATACGTATCCGTAGGTATAAGATAAAAGACCTCCAAAGCTTTCCTGGAGCCTGCTATTTTCACCTGAAAGGCAGGCAGTGTTTCTCAGGGAGAGAACAAGTGTACGATCCACAGGTGGGACAGTTCCTCCTTCTGAAGGAGGAAAGCGAAAAANGGTGCCGGTGTGAGCGGCACCGAGCAGTCAGTGTCGGGCTACGCCGGGGCGACCCCCCTCCACGGGTGGCGGGGAGGGAGGGCTGCCCTCCGGAGCTGCGGGCAGGGCCGTGGGGAGGGGAAGGGCTGGCTCGGGGGGTCAGGCGGGGGCGAGCACCCCTCCCTTCCCCACCCCCCCGCCGCTCCGCATGCTGCCGGGGGAAGAAGGGCTCCCCATCCCCCATCTCCGGCTCCGCTGGAGCCAGGCAGTCAATACCACGTCTTTGCCTCTGGATTTTGTACTCGGCCAGCACGTCTTGGAAAGACTGCTTCAGAGTTAGTGGGAGGGTGAATCCCTTCAGCGCCTGGTACGCTTGCAAGGTGGGTGATGGACAAAAGTGGGACGATTTAACTGAAGGGTTGCTTTATTTCAGGGGCTCACGTTAAAACGGATTCTTCCGACACAGGAATAGTCAACAAGTAGGTTTGGACACCTTGGTGCCCAAGGAGCAGTGGTAGCAGGCTCCTGGGAGTGCTTCACCAGCAGTAGATGTGTATAAGCAGAGTTCTCCTGCTGGTTCTTCCTCATACTTATGCCAGCAGTGTGGAAATCTGCTGTCAGGTTAAAATTGTTTTAGGCACTTTTGAAGTCACTCTGCCAGATCCTTTCCCATTCTTGTAATTGGCATCATCTGTTTGATCACCGCTTTTAACACTAGAGAGCACCTGCTCACCTGCTTTGTGCTTTTCTCTCATTCATCCATACATTCATTCGCCTCTGTGTGTGTATACGTGTACATCTATCCTTCATTTGTAGACCCAGAAACACATTTCTAGACCAAGCCTACCCCCCACTCCCAAACCAGAAAGTCCTACTTTCTCCAATAAATAACCTTCCTGAAGGATGAGACCTCTTTGTATCCAGTTAAAACCAGGTAGTTTCTTTTCTCAGAACAATCAACGACCCCCATTGTATGTTAAAGAGTCATTCGAGGTTGCTGATATATTTCCAAAAATAGACGGAAAACAGAAAGAAAAACTGTAGTCATACTCAGGAAAAGTGTTACATATTCATGTGTTTAGTGATGCCATGAGGTATTAAAAAAATGTATTTAAAATTGACGCAGCATAGTTCACAAACATTCAGGTAACTTCATAACAATTTTGTATTTTCTTCCATTAATGGACAGAGTCAAGGCTAATTGAAGTTCTTAGTTTCATATTTTCCTTTAAATTTATATTTCCTCTAAATCAATGTTGAACTTCCAGTGTTCCTTACATTTAGTTAAGGAATTACTACAAAAATTCTTTTTGTTTTGTTTCGTTTTTTCTTTATTCTTTAGCTTCAAGCTTTACTCCAAGTTAGCATATTGGAATTTTGGGAGGAAGATTTTTCAGGATACTAGTCCTTCATATGTAAATGGTAAACAAAAAACCCCCGAAATATTACTTTGAATCCTGTTACAAGCAAAAAACACGTAACGCTATTTCTAACCTGTTAAAAAATACTATCTAGGTTTACTCATATGGTCTCACCGCTTTTCCTGGCTTTGTAGCAATGCTCGAGCAGACTGCCAGTTGAACCAAGTTTACAACCTTCCTTCACATCACGTAAAGGAAGCGCAGACAGACCATCTGGCCCCTACCTTTTCAACCTAGACCCGTACAGGTTTTAAGACTCTTTCGGCTGGGAAAGGCTGGTCGCCAGTTTGCCAATAAGAAGTCTAAACACGTGCACATTTCTCCTTGTACAACTGACTCACTTCCATCAGTAGGAGCACAGAATGAAAACTAGCTGAAAAGTTGTGCTTTGATTCCTTCTGATATCAACATGGTTTTAAGAATGACATGAACTGTTGACTTTGTTGCGTGTTTGGCTATGCTCAGCACAACAGTAGGATCCTGTCATGGCTAAAATATTGTGTGTAGGCTGACTCTTCACTCTGTGGAAGGTTTGGAGAGCTTGTATTGTTTTGCTAGTAGTAAGACAGCTGGAAAAAAAAAGCTTCACAGAGGTCTTCTAAAAGATCTACATTAAACTGATGCCAACACAAACTAATCAACAGATTTTCTTCAGTTTTTGGAAAGACATTTTATGTTTGAAGAGTAGGTTCCAGGAGTTTAAAAGAACAAATCTCCTCATTCTTATCAAGAGACAATGAATTCCACTTTATGCAGCTCAGCCTTAAAAGACACGACCTTTTAATGTATCTCTAAAAGGAAAGTAGCGAAATGATCCTTTTTTTCTATACTTGGATGTTCCCCAATTGCTAATTAGTGAAGTCCTAGAAGGCTGTGACTCGTCTGCACTTTTGAACATGGATTTTTGAAACTGTTGTTGAGAATTATATGATGTCATTATCTCAAACACCAGAGGTACACAATGTTTAAATTTTATTTCCCATGCAAATACACCACCTGACTTTTTCGTCTGGGATCCATTTGGTGGAGTCCTTGTACATGAAAGATAGGAAGTGATAAGGATGGGAAGAAAAACCAACTGATTAACCAGCAGCCTCCACTATGACATTTTGTCTCAAATAATTCTATCCTGGGATCATCAAAATTTCTCTAGTGTTCTGGTCTTTTAGTTTTTTAAAGCTGTTGGATTCTCAGAACAAAAGTAAACAAAAATTTCCTTCCTTTCTCTCACTCTTTTCCTCCCCTGCTGCTACTCTCTTACCTTCACTTGGCCAAGATTTTTCTAGAAGGTGATAGTGTGCCAGATGCATCATGACTTGGCAATGGTAGACTTGCCTTTGTGACCTTCAGAAGGGAACAATCTCGCCACAAGAACTTTATGAGCTGCTGCTGGTTGTTTGAACTTCAGGTCAATAGTCAGACACATAAGATATCCTTCACTATAGGTTTAGTGAGGTTTCTTTATAAACTAACAAAAATTAATTATGTAAATACACTGATTTAAGAAATTGTTCAGCACCACTCTTTTAAGAATGTATAGTAGGTTTTTGGTTTTGCACACAGTTAATATGAGATATGCACTTGCACATCAGTTAATTTATTTTCTTTTTTTTCAAGGGTAAGTACTTAATTTCTAACACTTCTTGTGTTTCAGTCGAATTTATGCACCTTATCAGGTTTATGAACACTATCCACTAAAAATATTTCCGTGAACTTGATTAAAAATCATGTATGAAGGGAAAAAACATTAATTCTAACCCTTGTAAAAAATATAGGTTATAAAGGAATCTTTTCCCTGTAAATATGCTTGTTTCAAATATGCAATTGAAAGAAGAAAGAGTACATTAAACATGCTTTTTTTTTGTTTTAAATGTTTTTTCTGTTCTTACCTGATTAATGGAATTGTCCCTTTCAGCTCTCTTAATTGATTTTTGTTCAACAGAGTTTGCCTAAAAAAATTTTTGGTCCACTAACACTAGAAACTAATCTGTGACTTTTACTTGGGACTAGTCTTTTATTATTCTTTTGCTTCTTTCCTTTTCCACTTTAGCTGGCCACATACTGTCTACCAGATTTACTTTTCTTAAAGTCACCGCTTAGTATTTTGTCAATGGAACATGTAGGCCACAATTGCTGGGTAGTTTTCAGGCCCACAATATCGTTTGTAGGAAAAATCAGTGAAGTTTAAGAAAAAAAAAAGAAGAAAATAATTCTTTCATCAATGTTCAAGATTACTTTTTAATATTATGTAGGAGATCAAGACTCTGTAATACAAGATGCAGCACAAATGCACAGCTAAAAGGACTGCTCCTAACCTACACAGTAAATAGGACACGTATATAGGAATACTAGTGGGGATCTAACAGATCTGTTAGAAAGTTTAGGAATATAAGTTATGTTTTTCAAGTTAAGACTTTCGGCATAAGTTAGGTCATAAAAAAGATGACAGGCACAGAAGAATCCAAGAAAATATTACCAGGTGAAAGGGCATGGAAGCAATTAACTTCTCCAGCCAAGAGGCAGGACTGAATGCACGGCAGGACTGGATCGGTATAGGTAACCGTAGACTGTACACACGAGGTGAAAGTTTACAAAGAATGAACCATGAGACAGGGAGCAAATTAGAGACATCCACTTGTCATATTTGTAGTAATGAAGCTTTATACTAGTGACTAGATAATAAAGGAAGGATTCTGTAATGTTCCTCCCTGCTTTAACAAACAAAATGAGACCCTTGAACTTTAGCGTCTGAGGTTGGGCAAGAATGATGTCTTCATGGACTGACTACGTTTCTGTCTCTTCCTATCTTAAAGGATATGAAAGCATCAGCAGTAAGACTGTTCTCTCCGCTACTTTTATTAAAACTGTATCTTGAATCATTTCTTTCATGCAGCATTTGTATTTTATTACTTTAATTCATTTGTTGTATGCCGTTATTGATATTTACAGCAAAGCTCTTTTGAATTAGTTCTTTAGAGTACTTTTGAGCTGATCACTTGAATTTTTTTTGGTTCTTTAAAACATGCCTGGGGGCCAACAACAGCATGAGAGGAAACTCAGCTGAGGGACCAAAAGTTGGATTCCACACCAAGAGAAGGTAGATTGTTACTTTGGTTGCTATACTTGAATATTCTGTATTTTTAAACATTATGTTTTTATTGAGCTTCCCAATTAAAAAATGCTTTTCTTTTGTACATGTTATTCTGTGTGATATGTAACCCTAGATTTCAGTAGAATAATATAAAGAAGTTCTATCAAATAAGATATATATGACAAAAATTAGTTTCAAGCATTAGAGCACACCCTGTTTCATCCTAGGAGCGGTATATAAAATGTAAACATCACATTAACTTTTGGGATAAAGCTCAAGAACAATATACAAATTGAGTGCACTTCACAAATTGGCTGTATGTGCTCTCTGGGCCAGCACAGGGGATTCGAGGTAAGCACATCAGGACAAGACCTGTCTCAGCTCACACACCCTTCATTTCCATTGGAGAAAAATAATTTCTTGTGGGGCTATGAAGGAAACCATGACGATCACCAGTCAGCATGGATGACCAGGGGGTTCAAGCCTGTAGGATGCACTGCGGAGTGCACTTCCTCCACTGTGTAGACCCAACCATTGTATAGCGTGTAGGACACTCGGCTGGTGGGGATACAGCCCATAGACGTATATAGATCACAGAACTGCCATTTGAATAAGCTGGCTGGGGAAGCTGCTTTGATGACAGGTCAGAATCAAAATACTACACAGGGGTAAATTCCTGTGGTTAAGATCTGCCTGAAGAAGCTGCACCACCATCTTGGCCTTGATTTTAGGGAGTATTTTGGCATTGCTTCAAGAAGATTTCTGGCCCTAAAGGACATTTTGAAAGACAGTGACCTACCTAGAAGCCTATACCTCGTTGGTCTCAGTGTGTTTTGGGCTAGTAAGTATCTGAACCCCTGCCACAGTTGGTATTCGATAAAAGAAAACTCTTCTGAAATGTTTGACTATCTAATACCCTGAGTAAGAATTTGGTTCCTAGGCTTGTGACTATAAAGAGCACAGAGCCTGAAAGCCTGTAAAAACCAGATCCCATGTCTTTGTGCTGGAACTGCTTTTTTTGAGGAAATGGATGGCAAAAGTTGCTTTGTCCGAAACATGGCCAGACTGTTCTCAGTTTTTGCTCATTTGAAAAAAAGGCAGGTCATACATCCTGCTGCACTCAGCTAGGCTGCTGAAGCACCGAGCGTCCCACATGTCCGTGACTAGTAGAGCTGAACCACAAGCCAGGTACTTAAAACTGATCCATCGCCTGCTGGAAATGTAAGACACCTGCTCTACCATACTGTTACCTTTCCATGCTGTAACTTGATTGCTGATCTCTCACTCAGCCTCTCCATTGATCCTCTTTTACTCCATATGTGATGCCCTCCTGTCTACGGCCTCTTCTTGGGAGAGTTTCTTTGGATTTACAGTAGAATGCAAGTTCTTTCATGTAGCAATACAGGGGAAGTAGGTGCTAACCAAACTCTGGGAGGTGAGGAATAACAGGAAAAAAAGAGCATGCCAACTTTTGAAAAAAAGAATTGAAAAATAAAATATTAGTCAAAAGGTTTCAAAAAGCAAGTAGAAGGAATCAGAATTAAATAGCTGCTCTCTCAGAGAACAGCTCTGTTGCAAATAGTATTTTGCTGTAAAGGTTATTCTGGGAAATTCAGGGCTGAGAATTCTTACTTTAGCACCAAGAAAGTTAGTTGAAATGCTAATTAAAAACAGAATTATAAAAGACCCAGCTGAAAATAATACGATGGAGACAGATCACCATGGCTTCTGTAAAAGAAATCTGTGCCTCTGTAAGCTATTCACATTCTTTTAATTGTTGGGTGTGATAACAAAAGAGTGAATACAAGAAGATTGGAAGACATAATTTATTTGGACTTTCGCAAAAGATGACAAAATTCATCCTGTAAATCTCATGAGTTAGCTAGGTTCAGTAAATACACGTGGACTTTCTTATCAAAAGCTCCATCCACTCATGAGGTCTTGCGGTCCTCAGTGTGGCAAGCGCTAAGAAACTTAGAATAATTTTCATGACCCACTTCACTTTTGTGATGGTACCTTTAGCCAACAAAGTATTTAACCTAAAGGTGCAACACAGATTTACACAATGACATAGTAATTGTGCTAATATTATTTTTACCTAATTTTTATTGCTTTAATAAGTCTGGTTGTTCTTTTGAACAAAAATGACCTAGTTTTTTTCCCTAAACATTCCCTATCTCTCCAATCTGTCATCATACAAGCTTTTTAATGTCTAGAATAATTTCGTTCATCTGCCTCTGCTTTTGTTAGCAACTTCAGCAACTAATTACAATTTTGGGCAAAGAAAGTCTTTGTTCAAGATCCTCATTCTTTATACAACGGTGCCAGAACACCCAGAACACAAGACTTCCCAGAGCTGCTCCGGGAAAAAAACATAAAATGGCAAAGACCAAACTTGGTATTCCTATAATGTTAAAAAGCCTTCAAAAGAGTAAATCGAGAAAGAGAAGGAGAAAAAGAGGGAGAAAGAGGGAGAAGAAAGAAGAAGAGAAAGAAAGAAGTGAAGAAGAAAAGAAGAAAAGAGAGTGAGAGAGCTTTCCAGTGAATTCTGTTTTTCAGATTAAAAAAAAAAAGAAAAGATAAAATTGATTTAACAAAAGGAAGATGTGTCCTCAAAAGAAACACTGAAAACAACAGAAGTGCCCCGTATGAATTCATCAGCACCAGAGGACTCAGTCGATTAGGAGCAGAACAGATACTTTTCATCTCAGGGACATGAGACTGATTCTACCTGGTTTATTTTCCAGCATCCTGGTGCCTGCTGTGGTCCACATTCATCCAGCATTACTAGATAGGGGCAGCATAAACCTAACCTGCGTTGACGCATTTACACAGTATTTTTCCCTGTGACCTAGAATCACGCATACCTGGTACTTTGGGAGCCTGTGTGGATTCAAAAGCAAAGTAACTTTGTTCCTGAGGTGTGATACTAAAACTAATAGACTCAGCTGACAGTTGGAGATGGGGCATCTGTATGGCACAGCAGCAGGCCATATGGCTTAGCACTTCAGGTCAGCATTAGCTCAAGGCGCTCTTCCGCCAGCACAGTTTGATGTGCTTGTAGATTTCTGGGAGGTCTGGGAATGTGTAAAAATACTCTGTAGGCTCAGTTTGTCCTAAAGGCCACAAGTTTTTCTTTTCTGCTTAACCTCTCAAATCTTTTTCTTATTCAGGAGAGTCCTTAGCCTGCAAAGGGAGTGTTGCATGTCCTTCACCTTGTCCTAAAAATAATTTAGTTTCTTAAATAATTGAAATCCATTAGTGATGCTGGCATAGGCTTTGTTTCCTCCCCAAATCCCAAAAAAGGAAACTTTAGTCATGCCTATGAAAATCTGTGGAATAAAACCTGTCAAAATACGTTGAGCCTCTCTGTAAAACAAGCTTTTGAAATCACTGTATCTGAAGTTATCAGGTGAGATTCCCAGCTAACGTAATTCAGTTTATGAGTAGGGAGACAATTTCTGCTAGCAGAGACTTTGACCCATAATTGTTCTGGGGGAGGTATTTCTGTGGAGATCACAAGATGTTCTGTCCTGGAATGTCTGGTACACAGGCATCTAAGAAGGACTGGGCAAAAGGGGGGAGAAGGAATGTAAAAGAAAATGGAAAATAATAAAGAGCAACAAAAACATTCATGGCATATCTGTTTTTAATTTTTCTTCTTAACAGATCTGGGTTTCTGGTAGGCTATTCTGGTTATGACTAAACTAGCTCTTCGGGGGCACTTCTGGTCTGCATGGCCAGAAAAAGTTCAGTGCTTACATGCTTTTTAGCTCTTAATATTTGCTTGCTTGTAAAGCTGAGTGAAATTTTTCAACCGATTTTTTTTTTTCGGCAATGGAGACAGAGATATACCAAAACATTTTGCAAAATTGTGTTAGTTTTGTTGAGTGCTTCACTTTGAAAAGAACCTTGTAATTTTCTGAAAGAATCAAATGCTTCCTTTCGACATTTTGTAAGTGAAGCATTTCAATTATTTCATTTGAAATGACATTCCATTTTGAAATTTCCTTTCAATTTTTTGAGAAAAACAGTTTTAAAAGGTTTGAACCCACATAAAATATTTTGGGTTGCATCACTTTTGCAATGTTTCATGAAACTATAAAAAAAAGAAAATAATTTTCAATTTGATCCAAAACAAAGCCTTTCTTTTTTTTCTGAACTACCAATGAACCAAAATCCATTTTTTGCCCTGTTCAACCTACTGAGACTAAATGAAGAATTATTAAGGAGATATTAACTAGTATATTTTCCCCAATTTTTCATACACTTTTTGGAGGTGTTTTTATGCTACAAACGAAATTTAATGAAGTGCTTCACAGTATTTCTATCATTCATGTATCTCTAGTGCTGAGGAGCAAAACTGGGGGTCACTTCTGGTTCCGCACCTCGTGAGAGGACAGATGGGGTTTTGATGATGATCTAGACTTTTTCCTTACTGCGAGCTCCCTGAAGAGACCAAAGGGTCTTTCAAACTCAAAAAGACAATTTGTATAAAATAGAAACAAGAACGTTTATCTTCATAAATCAAGAAACATTTTCTCTCTCTGTGAGGACAGGGGAAAAAAAAAAACCAAACCAGCTTCACCCCTCTCCCCCTGTGTGGTGTTAGGTGGGTACTTGTTTCCAGGTTTGGCTTCAGTCAACTCAGTGACTTTCTGGGTTGCAGCAAGCTCTACGCAGTCCTCTCTGATCCCTAGGAACTTTTCTTCCTGTCGCCAAGGGAGCCTGGCTGTGCATATGTTCCCCGCTCCTTTCATGAGCCTCTCCATGAACAGCAGGCTCCCATCTTCTCGCTAGGGCTCCCATTCTCTTCTCCTCTCTCCGCTACACCCTGAAGCCCGGGAGCTCCTCCTATCCTCCTCCTCCTCCCACCCAGTCCTCAAGCATGCTCATCTGCTCTCCAGGGAAAGGAGGAATCTCTGCTCCCTCCAGGGGGTCCATCTGACCTAGTCACTCCCTTTTTAAAGGAACATGACATACAACGGAGAACAAAAAAATAAAACAGATGCTGTCCAAAATAAACCTATTCACATGCCAGAAGAGAAAATCAGCACATCTCCCAGGCTTGGTTCTCTCAAACCCCCATCACGTGGACGCTTAGGCCCTCCAGCTGTTTGTTCTCTGTGGATGGAGCAATGAGACCGTGTTCTGGTAACTTCTGCACAAACTGGCCAAGATCCATCAGATTTTTTGATCCAAAGCTTTTACCCATTTCCAGATTGCAACTCGCTCAGTGCATTTTACACGAGACACATGAAAACAGAGGGAGTAAATCCAAGATTGTTTGTTTCTCTCTCATGCTCATGAAAATAGCAAGGGCTGCTTGGCCAACACGGTGGGCCTATGGGCTGCCTAAAAATCCTTGTGCTATCGTGCAGGGGCTTTGATAACCACACTGGACTTCTTTGTGTGCAACCACCTCTTCCTTTTCCTCCCCCAAAACTGTGCTAATTGCTACTGCTTAGGTAGCAAGCCCAAATCCAAGTCCTCTGCAGCAGCCCGATAAAGTCTGAGAGCGCCTCGGTGTCTTCATGGACAGTGCGTGACTCGGGCCGGTAATTTATGGCAGAATTAGAGAGACAGCAGGGTAAAGTTGAGAAACATTTTCAACATTTTTACTGCTGTATCTCACTGTCTTGCTATTTTCAGGTGTCTTATTTTCCTTCACGGAAGATTAATGGAACTGACTGATGATGGTTTCATATGGTTTAAGGCCAGAAAGGATTATTAGATCATCTTAGCCTGACATCCCGTGCATTACAGGCCATAAAAGGTATATGCACATGACACGGTGCAGTGCCGTACAGAGATACCCACGGTACCTCTGAACAAATTAGCTCAGCTACAGGAAGCAATAAAGCTGCATTAGACTGGGAGCAGTGCTGAAAGCGGTACAGCTAACGTAGCCCTGGCGTGGCAGCTCCCGGCTGCAGCTGTGCTGTCTCCAGTACCCAAACTGTCACTGCCAGAAGTGGCTCAGGTGCCTCTACCAAGCAAACAATTTTGATTTAAACCTGTCAGTTTTTAGGGGTGCTAAGCTGTGAGTCACAGGAGAGATGAAGACCATAGCATCACTGGCTGGAGGGGATTTCTCCACCAACGCTCCTCACACTATTGTTATAAGGAAAGCAAAATCCCATTAAATCACTGCCTGGTCAGAGGCTCACGTGGGACGTCCCACACCAGTGGAGTCTGGCTTCTTCTGCTGGGCGACCCCTGGCACAGCCCCTCTCTACCTGCGGTCTGTGTGGAGGGACCTGGCAGTCCGGCTTTTTGGCTTAGAGTCCTGTTTAACTAGCCTCACAGCTAGGATTTGACAGTTAAGGCAGTATACGGAGGCAAGACCACCTCTCTGCTTCCACTTGATTTTTCCTGGTTTAGATGTCTGTGGATGACAAGTCTTTTTTATTTTTTGCCATAGACTTGCACTGGTAGCTGAAGTGGTTAACCCCTGGTATCTCTAAATTGATCCTTTTGCCACAGTTTTCTAAAGCAGAACCTCTCAGCCTGTAGGCAAAATTTTTGTTCTTTATTCCCAGGTATATTACTTGGTAATATTTCACCTTATTAAATGAATTTTTTGGGGGGCGTGGCATTTTAAGCAGATTATTTGGATCATTCTTGATGATCCTCTTCATTACCTACCTCACTAACCTTTGTGTTATCTGCAAAACTTATTAACAAAGATTTTTGTACAATCTTTAGATGACTGGCACATGTGTAAAGTAATATGGATAAAAAGAAATCCCTAAAAGACTTCCTTAGAAACAGGACTACCTAGTCTGAGATCTTTTAGTGAGTGAGTTTTAACCTGATCTGTGTAGTCTCTGTCAATTTTGAAGTGTCCTGTGCTCTGGAGAAATCTGGGTTTATTATGGTAGCATACATTGATTAAACTTGTAATCTTGAGAAAAATGGTTGTTTGGCAATAATTCTTTCATCCAAGCTTACCTGTAAATAGAATTCTAAACTTAAGATCTTTTAGTTAAACCAGATTGGGTGAACCTTCTATCAGAATTGTATTGGTACAGGAAATTTTTCAATACCTTGAAAATTCCCCATTTTTCATATATGTACAATATAACCATGTATATAACATGTATGTAATAACATATAACCATGTGCAACAACCAACAATAGTGGTTGTTCAAAAGTCTGTGATTAGTTTCTGTAAGGCTTTTGCATGTAAAGTATTTTCATAAGATATGTTAATTTGAAACTATACGATTTTAGCTTGTGTTTCCTCATGTGCCATCATTTGAAGGTGATAAACTCTTAGTCCCTGGCACTTTATTGAATGTGGTAGGTATAACGTTTTGTTAAAATGACAACCCCAAAAATATCTGTGGAACATATATACCTAGCTACAGTTGGCAATCTAGAATAAGCATACATAACCTAGGGTTTTTCTTGGCCCTCTACATTTAAAATCCTTTTGTTTTTACATATTGTTGTATCCTTGGTTATTTAGGGATATATTTAGTGTAAATTTTGCAGGGAGAGGGGACATTTTTACTAAATTAACAGATGTAACTGGAAAAAACAGACAAGCTTTTGGACATATAGTCCTTTCTTCAGGCTGAGTACGTTTCAACTTGTAGCTTATAATACTTTGTTATTTACTTAGGTTTTGTATTAATATTTCATATTCTATTTTGTTTTCAATCTCCTTTTAACTAGGATAGCTTCTTGCTCAGTATAATTTGTTTTACTTGTGAACCATGCTTGTATGTATCCAGGATTTTATTTTTTGACAGTTTGCATATTTTGCCAATACTTACCACTTTAAATACGTGATATACCAATGACTGTTTCATTGTACAATACACCAAAAAATAGCCTACACAAAGTTCATATACATATATGTATATATATATACGTACTTAGTTTGGTGATATGTTCTGTCTGCACAAGGTAAATGCAATCAGATCATGATATCTATATCTAGGAAACCATTTGCTTTATGGTAGCAATTAACTCTCAGTTCATTTAAATAAGATCAAAACCTGAGTTATCTTTTTTGAGTTCAGGAGTTTCTGCATAAAGATATTACCATTTATTATTTTTAGAAATTCTGGAAAATTTTGTGATGCATGAGATGATGAGCAAGCATCTTCCGGGATGAAGTCACCCCTATTAAAATTTTTAGCTTTGTTACACATTATGGGCAGATGTTAAAGAACAGTACAGGCTGTTATCTATTGTGAGTAGTTTTCTATTGTGGATTCTACAAACAGGCCAGTAGATTTTTTTTTTTTAAACTTTTTTTTTTTTGCTATGTAGATGTTTCATCCATAACATTTGCCTCCCGGTCTGAGCTATCAGAAACAACTAACAGTGTCTTTGATGTGAAGTCCCTGTCCGTGCCTTTTTTCCCCATTTTATCGTTATGGAAGAAGCTGGAAGTATGAAAGGCTATTTTAGTCATAACATCCATCTTATAATATTTCCAGTACCAAATGCAGATTATTCTTTCTCAGGCAAGAGCATCTCCAGCTGTTATTTTTATTATCTAGGCTCCTCTCACTAATATACAAACGGTTAAAAATGCATTGCTTATCTGACCACTTTTGCTTACATTATCGTGTAAAGGATACCATAAAACTGGTTTAAACAATTGAGTATATCTACTAGGATTATCCTGTTACCACCTTCTGCCTTCATGGTTACATTAACAGCAACCTAATACCTTACCTAGAGATTATTCCCTCTACTACCGGGATGGTATCCTTCAGAATCATGCAATCCGCCTCTTTCCATAGTATCTGTGTACTCCACTGAGTACATGCTCTTTCTCCTTCAGACTACTGCTAAAATTATTTACAAAGAAATGGAAGAGATATTGGCATAAAAAGACCTTAGGCTTTAGGAAACATAATTTTCAGGTTGCTGGGAAAAGGAGACAGTTCTTACAGAATTGCCCCAAAGGAACAGAGAAAAGGGAGAAACTTAATGATATTGGCCAATAATTGCAATCACATTTTCCCATAAAAGTACATTTTACTGAGTTAATAGAACTACAAGGGAATAATTAAGTAAAAAAAAAAGAAAAAAAAAAGAGAGAAAATTCATCTCAGGCTTCATAATGGCATAAAAGCATATATAATCACAATGCAAAACGGCCTCATCATTACAGAAGCATATGTAAAAGCACACAATAAAGCAGTTTCAGCTTCATGAAGGTGCACATAAGTCTAGAAACAGGAAATAAGAAAGATTTAGATTTTAGAAAGTAGATACAGAGTATGATCTTTTATTGATCTCCTTCCACACAGGAAATAAAAAAAAAAAAGATAAAATAGCAGGAGTAGGATATGTGTTCCTTCTATCAGCTATGTAATGGCACAGACGTGCCTTAAAAGCCCATGGGAGAAATGTCTGAGGGGAATTGCTGAAGTAGAAGCCCTGTAACAAATACACAGATTGAAAATTCAGACCTTATGGATAACTGGGTGGTGCTAAACAACTGAATTGTAGCCAAATCTAGCCGTCTGTGACATGTTAAGGGGGGGTGCGAAACATCAGTGTATCTGTTGAGTACCAGAATTGGAATGGTGACGCTCCTGAATAAGAAAAAAATCCATGCGGGTCCTTACCTTCTTCCTCCATATTTGAGGTCTGCATTTCTATTCAGTGCCCGTTGCAACCTTCTGCAGTTCCACTACACTGTGCTATAATTTTATCTCCTGTATCTGTGCCATCCACACAGGGGACAGTTATGGTCAGTATCTGACACTCAGTGAGCGTAACAGCTGTGCAGACCTACCATTTCTTTTAGGATCTGCAAAAGGCAGGGCACAGGGAACAGGGCAGACTGCATATGCTAGCAAAGACAGCTATCGCCAGCCTCACCCTCTTTAAGAGCAGAGCAGCTGCCTCAGTTCTGAGCTCGTTGTGAATCACGATGCCACTCTAAATCCCTGCATTGGCAGGGTAGTTTTTCTTCATCCCCCAGTACTGAGTTGCAGTTGTAGGCCACGGTTTCACTCTAAACAAGTAACCTTTACATTCCTTTTCTTCTGCAAACAATCAACAGAAATCTAAACATGTGCGTAACAGAATATAGTAAGAACAGAGCTCTAAATTTAGAAGTCATGCATTTGGGATTTCAAAGCTGCTTCAAGTGCTGTTAGTACTTTTGGCAGCCCAGATTTATGTTAATTACATGAGGGTTGCTGGAGATGTCTCTTAGTGTCTGGACATTTTTGCATGTACTCTGTCTGTCTTGGTTTCCTGCATGCCACAGTCTTCAACTGAATGTCAAATTTTAGTTGCAGCACTGAAATCATAATTCCACACAAATTCTAAAGGGCCAGAGAGAGTTGTATTTCATAGCTTATGTTTCTGCAGCAATATGGACTTGGTATTACAAACCATGTAACATGTGACTACTGCTGGAGGAAGGAGGCACAGCTGGCAGCTGCGTGGATGAGCAAGCACATTGAATGAGGACATTTTTCAAGCACTGGTTGGGGAGAGAGAAAAATATGCAAATAATTTCTTTGGCAGTGTTTATTTATTTATTTTGGAGCTCACCCCATTGTTTATCATCATGATAGTTTTTGACAGATCATGTGTTGTGGTTACTTTGTATTTCAAAGGCGGATGTTCTGATATAAGGGATGCTGCCCACCCCACTTATTAATAGCAAGGGGTTGTAAACTTCCATAACTGCACAGTTTATCATATCATATGTTACGCCTTGTCTAGGAGGGATATTTTCATCTCTGAAAAGATAGACAATAAATAGACAATAACATACCATAATTTGTGACAGCCAGAATGTCTTTGCCAGGAAATGTGATGACCAAGCTGGGCAGATCATTTGGACTGTGCTATCCAAAAGCCACCTGATTATTGAACGCATGTGCTTGAATAAGGATTTGTGAATGCCCAACCAGTGCAGTCATTCTTCTCCTATACTAAATGTGGCAAATGAAAAGTCCATTCCATTTCTCTGCAAACCTTCTCCTTCTTGTCCCAGGTGTTTTACCTTGTTCAGTCATGTGCGGGATCAAGGACAACTGATTGAAGAGAGGTAATAAAAAATCTGCTTCAGTTACGTCAGCCTTGTAATGCCCAAGCTTTGTATCAAACCTTGCATACATATATTCATTGAAGCTTCTGCTTCCAGGACAATTTAAGAGGAGGAGGTGATACTCCATGGACCGTGGCCTTTCTCACAGTACCATTCCCTTAAGGCCTGTGGTGACAGCAGTCAACACCTGGCTACCCAGCAAAATCAGCCCCAGGGCAGGGTGCAGGGTGGCAAAATGGCATTGCCATATTACAAGTCCAAACAGTGAGGGCATTAATGTCCAATTAGTAGAGCTTGGTTAAAAGGATGCATGAAAGCAAGACGGAATACTCTTCTTTAGCTAGAGCTGGCTCAGAGATCATCAATGGTTGTAGAGAAAACTGAATTTTTTTGCCAGCAATGGGATGCCAGGACCAGGACAAGGGTGGGAACTCTTGCAGCGAAAATGGGAGGGAGAGGGGGAAAGGGCAGAATTAAGTAAAGACCTGAGGGGAGAGCCCTGAGGAGTTGAGCATTGGGGTTTTTTTGCTCCTGCCAAAAAAATTTTCTTTGGGCAAACAGCTCCTACGGAAGGGGATGCCTTACTTGCACATGGAGCACCGGCCCTCAGCAGTACAGGCTCCCCAGGAAAGGGGAAAGTAGACAGTAGGCCCAGGACTATTTGCTGCCTCCAGGAACCGCCTACTTCGCCATGCTTACAGCTGACTGTGTTACGCTGTGGGGAGTTCATATCATATCATATCATCATATCATATCATATCATATCATATCATATCATATCATATCATATCATATCTATACAAAGTGCTGCTTTCTACTGATGGCATACCTTCTTTAATTTAACCTGGCAAATCTAACTGTCTTAAAATTCTTCTGGCTGTAAAAACTACTGTCTGTGGCTGTCTGTGGCAGCTGATTGAAATATTCTCTTTACTCTTTAAGTACTACCCGGGGTATTGGAAGCAGATCTGAGAGAACTAGTGCTAGTAACCCCAGCAGATGCCTGAAGCACAGTGTATTCATAAGTTGAAGTTGCCCTTCCACCAGTTCATGTGCATACCTAGAAAGGGTCATATTTTCCAGCAGGGGAACTCCCCTCTGCCCTGCCCTTCAGGTCCCATTTCTCTAAGGCAGCTAAGGAAATCACTTCCAAGGAATAATACATTAGCATGTGTTTTTAACCTGGAACAGATCTAGATCTGCTAATAGGCATGTTATGAAACTCATGTGTGTGTGTAAGTGGTTCTCTGGATGTAATTTGTACAAGCAAAGCTATGGCTTGGTTCTTCAGTTATCAACCTTCAGTTCTTGGACTACAGCTTGCAAGAATGAATTTACAGAGGTGGCTGAGGGCAGTAAACCTGTCCTCGTTCATTCATGCTGCCCCTTGCAGTGAGTACTCCTGCCCTTATGGTGCCAGGGCTGGGCTGCACCCCATCCTTCGTCTCGCTCCCCTTATGATCAGGCTTCCGTTAGCTCCATGCTTGTTTGTACGAGACCTCATTGTCCAATGATTTCCAAAATATGGTCTGGAGGCTTGTGATAGTACCAGGTACATTTATTTATACGCAAAACTCTTTAAAAAACACAGGATTAAGGACCAGATCCCTAGCTCCCATTAAAAGTGGAATCCAGCTGCCACCCAACAGTCAACATCACGTTTTTTTTAAAAAACACATTTCTCTACTTTTACAAAAAATTAGAATGTCTGGGAATTAACAGTTAAGTCTGCTCCCTCTCTGCACATAGCTCTTTATAACTTAGTCTCCCTACACCTGTCTCAGGCTGCCCCCCTCCCATCTTCAGTCTGCAAAAATAAGTACAAAGGTCAAAATAACAAATTGCTAGGAGATTGTTGGAAATAGAGCGTTTAAATAGGAAACTGGGTTTTATAATCTGTGTTTGCCCTGCTCCCTGTAAGGGCAGAAAGGTCTATAATGGCAAAAGCAGGAGTCAGTAGAACCTTACCATGTGGCCCGTCTCTAAACTGGAGACAAATGGGGTGAAAATAAAGCAGTCGCATAGAAATTGCAGTACAGAAATTACATGAGAATTTTATTGCAGCTAAATAAATTGGGCAGCATTGCCACAGTGTGTTCATTACACTGAATCTCTCAGCCTGTGGTGCAGAGCTGGGTACCCATGTAGCTAACTTCTCCTGCCTAGCTGTGGTCAGACCTCACGCAGCTCATACAACAAATGGCTGAAAAACAAGCATGAGCACTGGCTGCTAGCAGGGGAGGTTAAAGCATTCCCTGGCCAAGTCTTTTCCCTGAACAAACAGGTGAGCGGAGCCAGGGCGTCCTTTAGTTGTTCCTTTTGGTTCTTTTTCACCAGGAATAAATTGTCAGAGAAGTTCTGGGCCAGCTACAGATGCCGTCTTGGGGCATCCCAACACTGTGCAGTGGCAGAGAAAACCAAAAGGGTTGAAAGAGCTAACAGGAAGGGATGTTTCACACATGGGAGTGAAAAGACTCCATGATATTTTTTTGGACACAGAAGGCTTGATGTTGATAGGAAAAGATTGGTGAACTATGTCTGCCAGATTAGAAGCTGACGGAGTTGGTATTTCAGGGGAAGTGACTAGAATAACCTCTGGAGGGAAGTTACAGACAAACAGAATTACGAAGCTTAACACCAGTAGTCTCTCGCACCTTTATTCCAACACTTGCTTCCTCCACTCGTTTGCTATTCTCCTCCGCTCACCCACCATTCTGTACCATGACAAAGATTGTCACATCTTTTTAGCAATTGTTGTAATTTAGCAATTACAACAAAGGATACTAAGCTTGATAAAGCCTAATGAAGGCCAGTTAGTGCCTCAGGCTATTTGAAGATACTGAACTATGCCCCCTGCAAAAAACCACCATTTATAATTTGTTAGGTGTGTTCCTACGCAGCTTTATTCAACATGAACGAGGGATATCTAAAATACTCTCTTGGATAAAAAGTAAATACTGAATAAATTTACCCCTAACAGGAATTTTTATATATTTATTATGTGTTCAAGTATTTTAAAATAAAGGATATAATCAAAGAGCCTTTAAATTATATATTAATATATTAATTGCTTTATCATACAATAATTCTAATGCTCACAGTAAAACTACTTTGTAAACATTCTTGCAATGCTAGTACACAAAAGTAAGCCTCCAAATGACCGCTGGCTAATTTGTGAGAATGGAATAGCTTAGTATGAGTAATATTCTAGCTTCTTAAGGCCTTGTATTCACAAAATCTAATGTTACATATTTCAGCAGGTTTCACCCCTCTCTAGTGTCTATGGATGAAGAGTAAGCCAAAGGAAACCTATATCCCATTACCTTGTTGAATAAACTCTACTATTAATCTTCTCATAGAGTAATAGCTTTTTCTCTTTCTGGAGATATGCAAAGGAAAAAGGGAGAGGAAAGTAAAGGAGGAGGAAGTAAAAAAAAGTTGTACAGAAACAAATATGAATGTTTCAGCTGTCATTCAGAAGCCACTGACTTCAAAACATATTCTATTGTCTTGTTTTTTGAGGATGTTTCGCAGTCCTAGAAGGTATTGAGGTATGTTTTAATCTGTGCTATGTCTGTATGCATTTTAATGTCCAGCCACATAAAAATATATAATTTTTCTCATTATATGACCTATATTAATAGCACCAGGGTGGCCAGCACAATGTGGTTTTTTTTCCTTACACCTCTGTTAAATGACATTTAACTTCAGCCTTAATGCTGTACTCAGAATATTCAGAGGAATTCTCTAGTTTGACCCACTGAGAGACTATGTTGTCCAAGACCAACATTTAGATGCCAGAAGTCTCCAGAATGCTGGCTTAGCTGTTGTCATGGCAGATCTACCAGAAAAAGCTGTAAATTTGTGTTTAACCCTTCCAGTTGAAGTGGTGCAAAAAACCTGAACACTGAAAGTATATGGTAGACTCAATGTCACAAAGCATTTTCATGTGTCTTATGATTCGAGTGTCATTTATGCATTCTAGTTGAAATTTCTTGCTAATGGCATCTATCCTGAAGATGATTTTTCACAAGATTGTGTAAAATTTGAGGAAAGCTGTTCAGATCTATGTGTTTTAGAGATCAGAGAAAATTACTTTTCAACCGATTTTTTTGGTCAACACATATGCATATGAAATGTATGGGGTTGGAAAGTACCTTTTCACATGGAAATAGTTCACTAAAGTGTAATGCAGAGACTTGTTCTAGAGAAGCTTTTTGATTTTGCCGAGCTAAGAGTGCTATAGAAATCTTGTAACGACCATGTACATTATTTTTTTAAGAGCTGTCACTTTTATCTTTCAGGGTTCTGCAGACACACATTTGTAGTTAGGTCTATGGTTGGGGAAAACTAGCAAAGGTTGAGATTCTTCTCAGTATGAACAGGTAACTGTCATTCTGATAATCTCTCTGGTACTGAACATCTAACTGAAATGATAAATGACCTGAGTTCAGTTCATTTATTGATTGGTCTCAGTGAGTTCAAATTTTCTTCAGTGAAACTTTGTATCCTCTCCAATAATAAATATTGTTCCCCTAAATGTCAGGTGACTGACATTCATCTAGGTCAACTTGACCGATCTTTTAAGATCAGGTAAAAAGGAGTGCAACACAGAAACAATCCTCTGGCTACAGAAACATTGCAGAGGGTCATGTTCAGCTGCTTACATGATGCCTGGTCTTTTCCAAGCTCCTGCTTTGCTATCAGGGAAATTTTATCTATTTGCTCCTTTACATTTACATTTTATCACAATGATTTGCACTTTATCTTTGCCCATATAGAAATGGGGTTTTGCTCATGCCTGGTTTACCAAGGAAACTGTATTGCCTTCTCACATACAGGCGTACAATCATGCTGTTTAGCCAAATATCCCTCTTTGACAGCAGTCATTGGCAGGGGTGACATGATGACCAAAAGGTGATTTTCCCAGAGAAAAGCTCATCAGATGTGTTTGTACTGTAATTCCCTCACATGCAGCAAACAGCTATATATTTTGTGATATTGGTGAACTGCATATGAGCTCTCCCCCAGCTTAGCACAAAAGTCTAAAACAACCCCAGTGGTAAATAATACATGCTTAAGGGAAAATAAGAGAGTCCAGCAGCGGTACTTTTTATGAGATTATTCTCCCAGTCCCCAACAGTACATGACATGGGAATTTCCTAAGTACTGTCTTGACAGTTAACTGCTATTGATGGATTTTTCTTCCATGAAATTGTCTGATCTTTTTTCTTCTTTTTTTAATCCAAACACCTATTTAGCATCCAGAGTTTGCCATTCTACCAACAAATCTTTCAGTGCCATCTTTTCTATAGTTATCTTTACTATTTTAAATACCTCAGTATCATATCAAACTTATTGCCTAAATATTTATTCCTTTTCAGATAATTGATTAGCACAGTCTGATCCCTTTGAGACTCCTCGGGTGATTTCCCCTTTTTTATGAACATTGACCATTTACTCTTACCATCTCTTAAAAAACGTTTATCCATTTAAGAACCTTACCTTAAAAAGATTTTGAAAATGAGATTTTCTGAACTTCTTTTGGATATTTGAGAATGTTAGATCAACTAAATCTTTGTCCACATAGGCTTTGACTCCTTCAAAAAAAGGCGTGACTGCCCTTCACAAAAAAATTATTTTTCCGCCAATATTTCATGTTTAGCCACATGCCCATTAATCAGAGACCCATCTCTTTATAGATTACACTTTCCCTATCCTTTATTAATCACTGATTTTATCAATAGGGACTATTTTCAGCTTATTGACAGAAAGATTAAGTAAGAAGGAACAAGAACTGATCAATAATATTTCCTGTTTCATATTTTTACTGAACAGTTAGAAAGATTTTTCATTTATTTAATGAATATTACTTAGGCTTCAGTATTAGTTTGATTTCTTCATTAGAATATGTGGTATCTGGTCAACTACAAAAAAACCCCTCTCTATACTGCTTTAAATTTTTTTCATTTCTGTAAGTCCCTGCTCAGTAGGATCAATTATATTACTCTTCTTAATTCTTTTTTAATCACATGTCACGCTGGGTACTTGATTAATCTGTGGTCAGTGTCAGGTTAGAAGGCCTGTAATTGCTATGGTCTTCCTGTTTATTTTTCTAAAATACAGACAAATCGTATAATAATATAATCTAAAATAATAGCTTTGTTCCATTTTGGGGGAATTTCCTAAATTCCCAGAGTTACTGAAAAAACAGCCTTAATAATCTAAAGAATTCTTTGGTTAGTTCTTTTAAAAATCTGCATATTTTCTAGAGTTAATGATTTAAAAATGACTAGCTTTAACAGATGCTGTGTAATATCCAGGTAATAAATTTTCCAGCAGAAAGTTTTTCATCATCATCATAGCACTGTGTACCTATATAATCTGGTTTTCTTCCAAACACAGAAGTTTTGCCTTCTTGTATTAATTCTTGGCAATTCTACCATTTCCATTTTTCAGGATTTCTTTTTTTTCCTAATATTCCAAATATCCTGTCTAATTGGCGATCGGGTAATAGCACAATGGGACTGTGCTATAATTTAAAAAATCCTTCCGGTGCAATGACTCCCATCAGATTTTTCATTTATGTCTAGTGACAAAGTACTGAGGAGGGAAGCTAACATTTCCATCTCCTGAAAGACTTGTGTGAACATGATTTTGGATATTTAGGAAAAAATGACACTAAGAGATCAAAACCAAAATTGCTACGGAAGGGAGGCAGTGAGGAATCATGCTTCTGGAATGAATCAAGGTAGCATAGCAATGAAACACCTTGTCTGTTAGGAAAATCACCCCAAAAGCTGGACATGGTGCTGTGACCAGAGCTGGAGATTGCAAGCGGACAAAGGACAGCTTAATGCTGTCTTGGAATAGTCTCCGTGTCTTTGTCCTAGGGTTCCTGGAAGTGACTCAGGTGCCTAAACACAGAGTCCAGAGAATATATGGAAGCCCTGCACAGGGATGTCAGATATGACATGAGAGCCATGGAAGACCCACACACTTCTGGAGCAGCAGCTGATGACTGGGCAGGATGATGGAAATCATCCAAAATGGGCTGTGTTTAAACACACTTGCATTGCTGCCCTTTTGCCAGGCTGGGAAGATGACTTAAATTGATGGTGTCAATCATATCCACTAATTGTGTTTTTCTCATCTTTTAGATTTGTACTTGACATCCTGAGCTCTCTTAGCTCAGAAGAGCAGACAAAAATTAGAACTGAAGATACAAAGCAGTACATTGTACTAAGTAGCTACTGAAATCAGATCCTAAGCATCTTAAATAAGTGAAATGTTTGGAAACTTTTCATCCTAAATGCTATTTATAAAATAAGTCTCTAAAATGTTAAAACACATGCTGATCAAAGACTCACAGAAAAGAACAGTAGACTCTCATTCTTCTACTGACTCATATTTAGTCTGTGACACGGAGCAAATAATTTCATATGCTTGCAGACCCATTGACCTACTTGCAAACTCAGACTAGTTGTATTTGTCACTTCTGCAGAAGCCTTTTTGCTGCTTAGGGATGAAAGAGTTCTGCCCATAACAAATAGTATCTTAGTTTATGGAAAAGAATCTGAGGTAAAGAAAGCCTGAGTAACTTACTAGAGATAGTAGTTACTGCCTCTAGAGGTAGAGAATTTGCTGTCAGCCTGTTGAAAGCTTAGTAGTTGCATACTGCTGGGTTGCTGCAAAACTGGTTGTCAGCAAAAGGAGAAAATGAATGCAGCAATGTTTTTGTTAGGTGGGCACATACAGTATGAAATGTGGTTTATTAATAGGCTTTATTTTACTAGGTGAAAGCCTAGATCATGTAATGGCACTTGGAGAATTAATGTACAGACCTTTCACCAACTTATCAAAGTGCCCATCTTTCAGCCATGCCTTTCAGAACGGTTGTCCAAAAAAAACCCTAGTCAAGTGAAGAAAAGTAAAGAGAAAAGATTTATTCAAATAGGTATCCTGCTATCCATGAGTCTGATTCCTTTATTTTTGCA